>PVKS010033464.1:0-21692 GCA_004027875.1 Aplodontia rufa
ATGGTTGTTCAAAAATCAAAAAAAAAGGTGAAGACTTACAAAAAAAAGTTTAAATAAATGAAATGCTGATTACCTTGATTTCATCAGTATACACTGTATACATATATCAAATATTATACTGTACCCCAAAATATTTACAATTATTTTGTCAATTAAAAATTTTAAGTAAAATAATGATTGAGTTAATAAACATGTAGATAATATAAGTAGTTAGAATACTGAAAGAACAGATTGTGAACATTGTCTAAAATGGAAAAGGAAGTACAGTAAAATATACAAATGTATTTATATGGTGAATTATATATTTAAAGAGAATATGACAGAGACTAGAAATCTAAATGATAATATTCAGAGTTTAGGATTTGCCAGGAGGAGTAAATGTGGAAAGTAATAATTTAGATAGAGCATTCAAAATTTTTAAAAGAATGTTAAAAGACTTCTCACTAAAAATCCCAGATATAGGTAAAGGAGAGTGATATGGAGAAGGAACCATCTAGATGCTATGTAGTATACACCAAAGAACAGTAAAAATAACAAAGAGAACAGATGACATTTGAATAGCTCAAAGAGAGAAAAAAAAATCCTATACAAAGAAATAAGAATAACACTGGCATCTGAATCTTCGTTAACTAGGATGCCTGAAGAAAAAGAAGTGCTGTTTTCAAAGAATTAAAGCAAAGAACTTAGGATCAATAATTTTATACCCAGGAAAACATTATACAGACATCAATGCATAGTAAAATAGTTCTTGTGCATGCATATCCTCAAATGATTTGCTATATAAAGATCCATACTGAACTATGTTTTGCACAAAATACATAAACTAAAAGACTTACTAACGCAGGAGATGTTACAGTAGCTATATAAAGTAAAAGTGATCAAATATCATCATGAAATTTCTAATTATTTAACAAAATTCTTGAGACTGAAAAGAAAGGTGAATAATATCAAATAAAACTCAGAATTTTTAAGACACTATGTAGCATCAGCATGATTAGGTTTGGGAAAAGTTTCTCAGCAAGTGGTATGAAATTATACTTCAAATTCCTGTATTATACAAGAGAGATATAAATCAATTTAACTTATAAGAAAATAAATTGAAAGATACAGAGTGTATGAAGCAAAATCAATGAACATGATAAAAATAGTCCAAATCAGACAAGATGTATAATAAATGTGGATTTACCAAACTCATTTTTTAAAAAACAGCATAAAACATTTTTAAAATATTTTTATTTACCTTTTCTTTTTAGTTCCATTTTTGTGTTCACAGCAAAATTAAGCATAAAGCATAAAAAATTTCTACATAAATTCTGCCACCATACATGCACAGCCTACCTTAATATCAACATCCTACACCACCAAGACAGTGTGTTTACTCGGTTGATGAACCTACATTGATACATTATTATTACCCAAAGTCCACAGATTACATCAGGGTTTACTCTTCATGCTGCTCCTTCTAAATGAACAGTGACCTATATTTACCATTAGGTGTTGTGTAGAAGACCTTAGCTTCCCTAACCATTCTGCATGTTCTGACTATTCACTCTGCCTTTCCTGTGACCTTGACAGAAACTGATCCAAAAAGTAAAAGCTGTGTCCCTAAAGTTGCCTTTTATAATGTCACATAGTTGGAATCATATGGTACGTAGACTTCTCAGATCAGTTCCTTTCACTCAGTAATATCCATTTAAGCTCTCTCCACAACTCATCAATATTGAATATTATTCCATTGTCTGAACATATCAGTTTACTTACTCATTCACCTACTGGAGGAAAACTGGTTGACTCCAAATTTGGGTCAAATAAAATTGTTATAAATATCTGTGTTCAGGTTTTTCTGTGGACATATGCTCCTCCTTCTTTGAGTAAATACTAAGGACTACAAATGCTGAATCATATAGTAAAAATATGATTAGTTTTGTAAGAAACCCCAAAATGTTTTCCAAGACGACTACCATTTTGTATTCCCACCAACAATGAATGAGACTTTCTGTTATTCTATCCTCATCAGCATTTGTTGCTGGGAGGGTTCTGCATTTTTGCCATTCCAGTGGGTGCATAGTCCTGTCTGATTGTTGTTTTAATTTGCATATCCCTGATGACATATGGTGAGGAAAATCTTTCCTATGCTAATCTGCCATCTGTTTATCTTCTTTGGTGAGTTGCTGGTCTTTGTCCTAATTTTTAATCAGGTTGTTTGTTTTCTTATTGTTGAGTTTTAATAGTTCTTTGCATATTTTGGATAACAGTCATTTATCCAGCATAGTTTTTCTTTTCATATATTTTTGCACAGTTTGTGGTTTGTTTTTTATTGACTTGGCAGTATTTTTTGCAGAGCAGAAATTTTAAATTCTAAGGAAGTCCAGGTTATTAATTCAGTCTTCTCTGGATCATTCATGTAAAATGTTAGGAGGGACCTTAATGTCCACCAATGAAAGAATAAATGAATGATAAACTATAATGGAGTAACCTAATTGATAGAATATAGCAGTTTTAATGAATTAATTATCACAACATAGATGATAATAAGAATATTCATAACACATATTTTTGTGAAATTAAAACAATTGAGAGTTAACTCTAGATTCTAGTTCAATGTTGATTAGAAAAGAATTTCTCTAGAATGTATAATCACAATCAATATTAATACAGTTATGTAGTTATCAAATACATACAAATTATTTGATAAAGCACTTCAGAAGATGGAAGCTAACCGTGTACACCTTGAGTGTGTGCCAGATTTTTTGTCTTGCTTCCATTGACAGTAATGTTGTAGCAGTGATGTCATGTGAATTCCAAATAAATGTCCTAAAAGGCACAAAATTGAATGGGGCAGGAAGATCAGCTTTCTACTATTTTGTTTTTTTGGATTACTTAGGATGTGAGAAGTCAGCTGCCCAGCCTTGAGACAGAGTTTCCATATTTATTTAGTGAAAATATAGGAAATGATTAAATTTGAAATTCAGATAAATGATATGATTTTTTGTTTTGTTTTTTAGTATATTCCTTATAACACTGGAGGTATACTAAAATTTTATTTGTCAATCACTTGAAACAAATTTAACTAGTCTTCTTGCATTTTATCTTAGGACGCTCATAATAATACATGGAGAGGTCTATGCGGCATAAAGCCCAGTTTTACCAAGCACCGTTGGGGTGCACCATTCTTGAAAGCTGATCTTTCTGCCCTCATCAAGCCTTCAGATGATTACAGCCCTGGCTGACATCAAAACTTTAATCTCTTGAGAGTCCCAAATCTTGACCACTCAGCTAACCATTCCTGAAATACTGCCCCACAGAAACTTATACTGGAAAATAATAAATGTATGCTATTTATACTGCTTAAAGTTTGAGGTAATTTATTGCATAGTAACGAGTAAATAAGAGATCAATTATCTCATCAATCAAGGTTTTAAAATTCAGAATCCACAGAAGGTTTCTGATATATTTCCCAATATGTAACATTTTCTTTCATTGCTTTGTTTGTTCAACCCCAACATCACTATGCCTTAAATAGTGCTTAATTCGCTGAACTGTGACTTGTAGATGGCTTTCAGGGTTCGCTAAGTTGTCTGCTTTCAACTGATTGGAATACCCTTTCTCTTCAATGAGTCATAGCTTGTTTTCCTAATTCTGATGGGATCTCAAGTGAATAGAAGAAAGAATGCACATTTTGATGGAAAGTAACAGTTGTTATACAAATAATGCTTTTGATTCTGAAAAACAAATAAATAAATAAAGACCTCTGTCTTCCCCAGACTCCTGTGAGGAATGCATGGGTCAACATGCTTTTTCTACTTTGTTTCAGGCAAATTCTGTGAACACCATTTTCTCTATTAATTACTTAGCAGTATCAGAATGTTCTGTATTCCACAATTTATTTTTGAATCCTACATAGTTGCTTATCCCTAGAGAGTACCTTTAATTCATTTGTAATTTTAACATCTATGTAAATATCTGCTTTGCCAAAAATTCAACACAGTTATTTTCTGCTGAATACTGTTTATTTCTGCCCTTGCCACCAAATACTCCAAAAAGAAATGCATTATGATTGTGTCTCAAGTGGGAGCCTGGGAGCGAGATGATCTGTGTCCTAATGTTTAGGAGTCCCTGATTACAGCCTGAAAACATCATTTCCTTCCCTTTAAGCAGTTTGCCAGTTTAAACTGCCTCAAAAGATTTCTTCCTGATAATAATTCTTCATTAACAAGATGGCAGCCTAATGGAAAACTACAAAATGCAAGACTACTTAGAGGAAAATAGAACGAGAAATGTGATTCTCCACATTCACCACACAGAATTCTAAGTGTAAAATATGGGCTGAGAAACACTTTGCTTCTGAAGAGTGAAACTCTCTTAACTAATTACAGGGACTTTCTTCCTGTAGTATTTTACTCTGTTCATGCACACCCTGGTATAATAGTTGTAATGTCCTGCCCTATCAAGCAGATAACCTGACACCATCCCCGGGGTCCACCTCATTTATCCCAGTTTGTTGAGAATCAATTCAAATAGTCCCTCATCTCTCACTTCATTTGACGTTTGTGTTTAAATTTTGCTCCTTTTTCAATGATCTAAACCTTATTTTCATTTGTTGTGGTGTCAATTTCTATTTTTAAGCTCAATGTTCCATCTTCTAATGAATGTCTTTCTTTTCTAAGCCAACTCAAATCCTCTTTGGATCAAATATTAACAATATTGATACATGGAGGAGACCACTGTCATTACGGTTTGCTTGAGGTTTCAACATGTAGGAGCACTTTAAAGAGTCACAAAAATGAGAGTACCTAATTTTAACTTTTGCCAAAACTTTAGAAAGTAGACTTCTTTTAGCTATTTTGTAGATTCTCATCTTAGATTCTTATCTCACACAGAAACCAAAATAAAGGGAACTTTACAAGCTGACAACTCTAGTAACCCATTCAAATCCTTGTCTGATTGCCAGGTCCATAGCCTCTTACTTGGTGATGAAGAAAACAAATTGCCTAAATTTTGTTCATTTATCTCTCTGATCCATGGCGTTCTGTCAGTGGTAGGTTTGAAGTTTTCTCATTCTTTTCCTCTCTAATTCCCTAATTATAAATGTAGTGTCCTTGGTTTAATGTTGCATTCCCCTGATTCATAAAGTTCTGCCAAAGCAATATTGGTCACTAGTACTGACAAAAATTAATCCCATATTTTTTTTTCTTTTTGCCATGTAATGTAAATGCATGAACTACACCAGAATGACAAGTGGTCAGTAAGTCTATAGAGATTTCCTATGCTGTGCTGCTTGCACACCTCCAGCAGTTTCTCTATTTCTCATCTTTACTTTGTTACTGCTGACTCACCAGATCCAAGGCTGGTCTCCCTACCTTCAACCTCTTCCCTCCACCTGTCTACCAGCATGATTCTTCTAACACAGTATACCTCATCTTTGTCAAAATATTTTCTGGCCAAAATACTTTTTGGTCAAAATACTTCAGTGAATCTTTGTTGCTCTCAGAGGAAGAGACCAAATGCAACTGAAGCACATTCTCTCCATCACCTGGTGCAGCCTCCTCACCCATGACTCCCCCAGTACAGTCTCCTTGCTCTGGCTGTTCTGCTGTAATGCTCAGGGTCTGGAATTCTCTTGCCTCTGTTCTTCATCAGCCTCTACCCTGTCTTTATGATGCAAATCAACCATCTTCTTTCCTTGAAGACTACCTTAATCTCCTCATACCTCCTAGTCCCAATTCTATGAAGTGTCACATTGTATCACTTCAGTAAAAGTTTAATTTTTAATAATATGCATCATCATCTATACTTATTAGTGATCCTTTCCCCCTCCTCCCAAATACTGAAGTTTCATTTTAATAACATATGCCATCATCTGTAGTTATTAGTGATGTTTTTCCCCTCCTCCTGATATAGTTTGCATCTGGAATTTCCCTCAAAGATTCTTATGTTAAAGGCCTGATCCCCAGTTAGTAGAGCTATTGGAAGGTGGTGGAAATTTTTGTAGGTGGGACTTTGTTCAAAGAAGTGGGTCACTGGGGACATGGCTTTGAAGGGTAGGTTTTGTCCCTGGATCTTCCCACTCTCTCTTTCTCTTTGCTTGCTACAGTTAGATGAGAAACTTCATCCCATCTCATATCATCTACCATGATGTTCTGCCTCACCACAGAACCAGAAGCAATGAAGCCAGTTAACCATGAACTGGGACCTCTGAAACCATGAGCCAAATTGATTTTTCCTCTTTCAAGTTATGTCAGGTATTTTGTCAAACAAACAAACAAAAACAAAAAACATTAAAAAAAATAAAAAGAATAGCACACTCTCTAAAGGCAACTATGAGAAGATAAATGGGCTAATTTTATTAACTAGTTTTTAACTTACATAGAAAATATATGGTAGGCAGGATTATTAAGAATACTACAAAATTAATATAACTAGTAATCATTAGAGTCTTATAAGATACGTACTATTATTATCCATATTGTAAAAACATAAAGAATAAGAAAAAAAAGATGAAGCGATTTTCCTGTCATCTCTATTGTCATGGACAGTCTGCCTCCTGAGTCTGCTCTTTTAACATAGCTCTATGCTACACATCTATATTCTTTTTTTATTATTCATTAAGAATGGTATTACAATTAGGAGGGATCAAACAATCAAGAATAAATATATAATGACAGGGCAAGCCAAGGCTAATGTCATTCCATGGTTTTCCCCCTAGTTTCCTCATGGTTAAATGTTTCTCCCTATTTAACCACTGTGTTAATTAGACTTCTCATGGAAGTTGAAGGTTCCCCTCTGAGCTGATTCCCCCATACTCCCTCCCTCCAGTCTCCTTGATAGCCTTCCTATTCCTTCCCTCCCTCCCTGGAGCATCCTAGGCAAAGTTCTCCCTGTTTATGTAAAAATTCATACATGTTGAGGTTATTATTAGCTTAGTCATCTATCATACAGTTTCCAATTGTATTCTAGCTTCCACAAATGAGAGAAAACATTTGGCCCTTGAGTCTCTGAGTTTGGGATATTTCACTTAGCATAATTTTTCCATCTCCATCCATTTGGCTTCAAAAGCAATGATATTGTTTTCTCTAATAGCTGAATAGAATTCCATTGTATATATGTACCAAAAATTTGAATCCACTCATCAAGTGAGGGGCCATCTGAGTTGGTTCCATAATTTAGCTGTAGTAAATTGAGCTACCATAAACATTGATGAAGCTGTATCTCTATAATATGCCAATTCTAGTTCTGTTGGGAAAATATGCAGGAGTGGGATAGCCAGGTCAAAGGTGGTTCCAGCCCTAATTTTTTGAGGAGTCTCCACAATGCTTTCCAGAGTGGTTGTACCAGTTTGCAGTCCTACCAGCAATGTGACAGTGTTCCTCATTTCCCACAGCCCCTCTAGCATATGTCATTGTTCATAATATTCATTTTTGCCACTCTGACTGGAGTGAGGTAGAATCTCAGTGAAGTTTTGATTTGTGTTTCTCTGATTGCTACTGATGTAGAGCATCGTCTCATATGTTTATGGGATTTTTGGACTTCCTCCATTGAGAAATTTCTTTTTAGTTCCATAGCCCGTTTATTGATTGGATTATTTGTGAGTCTGGTGTTTAGTTTTTTGAGTTCTTTGTACATTCTGGGTATTAGCTCTCTGTCCGAGATGTAACAGGCAAAGATTTTCTCCCCTTCTGTAGGTTCTCCTTTGACAGTCTTGACTAAATCTTTAGTTGTGCAAAAACTTTTTTACTTTAATGGTATCCCATACATTTATTCTTGACTTTAATAGCTAAAGATATGGGGGTTCATCTTAGAATCCTCTATTCTATTCCATTGGTCTTCAATTCTGTTTTGATAACAATACCATGCTGTTTTTGCTACTATAGCCCTATAGTATAATTTCAGATCAGAAATTGAGATACCACCTGATTCCTCCTTCTTGCTGAATATTGTTTTGGATATTCTAGGTCTTCTTTTATTCCATACAAATTTGAGAATTGCTTTTTCTGAATCCATGAAGAATGACATTGGTATCGTGATGGGGATTGCATTAAATCTGTATAGGGCTTTGGGTAGAATAGCCATTTTGATTTTATTAATTCTGCCTAACCAAGAACATAGAATATTTTTCCATCTACTCCGATTTCTGTAATTTGTTTTTTTTAAAGTTCAATAGTTTTCATTGTAGAGGTCTTTAATCTCTTTTATAAGATTGAAGCCCAGGTATTGTTTTTTTTAGGAGATTGTAAACGGGACAGATTTCCTGATTTCTTCTTCTGTGGACTTGTTGCTAGAGTGTAGGAAAGCTAATGATTGATTAGCGTTGATCTTATAGCCACTCACTTTGCTGAGTTTGCTTATGAGCTCTAGCAGTCTTCTGGTTAGCTTATTGGGTCTTCTAGATATAGGATCATGTCATAAGCAAATAGAAACAACTTGACTTCCTCATTTCCTATTCAAATTCCTTTGACGTCCTTCTCTTGTCTGATAGCTCTGGCAAGGGTTTCAAGGACTATATTGAATAAGAATGGTAAAAGTTGACAACCTTGTCTTCCTCCTGAATTCAGTGGAAATACTTTCAGTCTTTCTCCATTGAGCATAATGTTGCCTATATGTCTGTCGTAAATGGATCTTAAACAAATAAAGTATCTTCCATTGATCCTTTTCTTCTCCAGAGTTTTGAGCATAAAAAGGTGATAAATTTTGTCCAAGGCCTTTTCTGCATCAATTGAGATGTTTATATGATTTTTATTTTTAATTCTGTTTAAGTGGTGAATTATATTTATTGATTTGCGAATGTTGAACTAGCCCTGTTTTCCTGGAATGAAGACCACTTGATCATGATGTATTATCTTTTTAATGTACTTTTGGATCTGACTAGCTAGAATTTTATTAAGGATTTTTGCAACTATATTCATCAAGGAAATTGCTCTGTAGTTTTCTTTTTTGGGGGGGTTGGTATTAGTGTTATATATGCTTCATAAAAAGTGTTTGGGAGTGCTCCAACTCTTTCAATTTCATGGAAAAGCTTACAGAGGATCGGTGTTAATTCCTCAATAAAAATTTGGTAGAATTCTCCTGTGAATCCATCAGGTCCTGGGCTTTTCTTTTTTGGAAGGCCTTTGTTTGCTGCTTCAATTTCACTATCTGAGATAAATTTTGAATGTTCTCTGGTGTTAATTTGTGAATGTCATAAATGGCCAAGTATCTGTCCATATCTTCCAGAATATCAAACTTGGCTAAGTATACTTTTTCAACATAAGTTCTGATAATCTTCTGGATTTTGGTTGAGTCTGTGGTGATATCTCCATTTTCAGCTTTGATTTTGTTGATTTGCTTCACTTCATTCTTCCTTTTGATGAGGTTGACAAGGGGTCTGTAGATTAAAACTGAGTTTTGCAGGGTATATTATCTTTGCTGAAAATTGTTTTCTTTCAAGATTTGAAAGATATTGTTCCAAGTTCTTCTGGCCTTCATTGTCTGATCTGAAAAATCCATAGATCAGTATATAGGATCACTAATTGTTCTGCCTCTGAATGTGGTTTGGGGATTTTCCTTAGCTGCTTTTAGGATTCTCTCTTTAATTTCTCTGTTATTCATTGTATATATGATATGTCTTGGTGAATTTCTCATTTGATTAGGTCTGTTTGGTGTCCTATAGGCATCTTTGATTTGGTATTCTGGGTCAATTCTGATATGAGGAAAATTCTCCTTGGCAATTTCACTTAGAAGTGTCTTAATGCCTCTTGCTTCTTGTTCAATGTTTTCTTCAATACAAATTATTCTCAAGTTATTTCCTCTCATCTTATCAAATACTATGTGGAAATTCTGACCATGTACAATAAGTTTCTCTTCTTGTCTGTTCTCCTTGTACTCAATATTGCTCAGCCTGTTTTCATTACCTGATGTGCTTTCTTCGAGAGCTGAGGTTCTATTTTCTCTTGAGTTTACTCTTTCTTTTTTAGTATCTTCCAATGAACAGTTGATTTGGTTGACAGTATTTTTCAATTATGAGAGCTCTGCTGCATCTATTTTCAGGTTGTTTATCTCCTTATAAATATGGTCTTTCATCTCCTGTAATTGTTCTCTTATCTATTTATATAAGTGGTCCCTCATCACTTGAAATTGGTCTCTGATCTCTTTCCATAATTCTTCTTTCAATTCTTTGATTGGATTACTAATCAGAAAGTTGATACATTTTTCTAGGTTTTCATATAGGACCCCAACCATGGACTCTTTGGATGGAGAACTGAGGTTGAGGAGGGGAGTTTTTTCCACTTTTCCTAATTTTCAGATACAGACCCACAGTGAATATTACTCTTGGAGGGGTTATTGGAGCTTCTTATGTCTTTGCTTAGTTAGGATGGGGTGCTATTTGGATAGCACAGATCAATGGCTGCCAGTCCAATAAATAAGAATTGTGAGACTTTAGGTACATACACCATACAGTTTCAACTGAAACGGTTATAATGGTGATTAGTACCTATAGGAGAAGTTTTCCTCCATGAGAGCTGTCACAATATACTAAGATAGCAACAACCACCATTTTTAAGAATGACCTTATCTTCAGTTAGCAGGGCCTCTGTAGGTGGGGAGAAGTAATGTCTAAAGAGCCAAGAAAGTGAGGTAGGAAGGTAGTGTGGAACTCGTGACTTAAATAAAGAGCTACAAGGTATTAGCATGGTATAGGCTATTCAATTAAGAATACGGGAAAGATAGAAATGAGATGTGAGTGGGATAAAGACTTTGAGTGAGGATGAGAGAGCACAGAACATAGTTTAGGAATTTACAGAATACAGGGAAGAAGAGATTAGTATGGGGCATGGTTCTCTTTGACCCAAGGAGACTGAGGGCTAGTTTGCTATCATGAAGAGTTTCTCCAGTCAGACCCCAACACTATGGAAACAGCAGTTGAGCACAAGAAGACACTGTGACAGTAAAAACCAACCACTGAGACCCCCAAACAAACAAAAAATATACATTTAAGAACACCAATTACAGTAATAACAATAGAGATAAAAAGCTTAAAAATTAAAAAAAAACATTAAAACATAAAAAAAATTTAAACACTAAAAATAAGAAAAAAACAATAACAACAACAACAAAGAGAGTTGGGAAGGTTCTGAGTTTTTGCCGCCTGGGTCAATATGTACTGTGGGGGAGTGCGTTCATAGCTACATCGAGCTGTAGTCTCTTCCCAGTTGAGCTTGTTGGAGGGAATGAATTTTGGTTTTCTCAAGTGGTGGTGGTGTTTCATAGAAAGCCTGCCAGTAATTTTCTCCTGTAGAGGGGTAGTAAACAATGCCCTTTCCTGCTTCCTGTGAGAGTAGAGTTCAGTGCCACCTGAGATGCACTCTTGGGAAGATTATTTTCTGCCTGACCAAACTCCTCACCCTCTTAATCCAGGGCCCCAGGAGCTGTTGGGAGTCTAGTGGATCCTGGTGTAGATGTATGGGACTCTGACTATTCCAAGGAGAGTGGTCAGCCTGAAGTTAGCTTCCCTGGGATTGCTGTTGCCCCACTCTTGAATGTCTTGTGATCTTCAGTGGCACCAAGAGATGCTGTATGGAGTCGTCACAGTCCCAGCAAGGGAAGAAAGGCATGAAAGAGACACCTGCCCAACTAGACCAGTGTTAACATAGGTCTCAAATGCAACAATTAGGGGATGTGGAAGCCAGGTCCCACCTGGAGAGCTCAGGACCTATGGAGACTTGGCTATTGCACAGAAATCAGGAATTGAAAGTGTGGCATAGCACTGAGTCCAAACTGTCCCTTTTGTTTGAAGGTCCCTGAGGATGATGCTAGTCCATGCCTTGTTCAAGAGTTTCAGGCAGTTTCTGAAGTAGTTGCAGCCTGAGGTCACCCTGGGTAAATATGCCCTATTGAGCAGAGTTCTGATCACAGACTCCTCCTGTTCAGGCATATAAGAGGGCAGGCAGAAAGCCTCCAGTTGCAAATCTCATAAGCAGGAGAGAGGATTCCCAGTCTCACACAGCCCCCTGGGCACACAGCCAGTACACAATACGATTAGAACCAATTCTCTGCTCCTCCAGAATGAGGTCTCTAATCTTTGTGTATTCAGTGAGTCAGGTTTCACTTTTGAGGAAGGAGTGTCCAGTGCCTCCCTCCGGGAAGTCTCAAAGACGGTGGTGCCACACCACTTATTCACAGGAACAGATGTAGGGTCGCTTGTCCACTTGAAATTATATCATCCCCAAAGCTGCTGACTAGGCCGCCATAGCCTGTAAGCTCAAGATTCTGCTTGGGCGTTCGCAGCTCTGTCCAAGTTAAAATACTTATGCACTGCTTCCTCCCATCCAGGATAAATCCTCGCCCTTAGGCTGTAAAGCCCCTGGTGGTGGAGTAGGCATGACTAACCACCTATTTAAGCTGGTTATTTTAAAGCTTCTTTCCTTTGGTGGTAATGAATAAGGAGAGAGAGTCCCCCTCAAACGGACTGGGACTATTCCTACCATTCATGACCAGGTCCAGTTTCTGCAGCAGAAATTTTTGGTCAGGAGTGCTGGGGGATCGCTGTTGTTGGCATGGGCACCATGTTCCCCCACATCTGTATTCTTAATACCTAATTTCGTCTAACAAAAACTAGGTGTTCACTGAAGAATTAGGGAATAAATTAACTTTTATATTGTTTATCAAAAAATGAAACATTAAAAACCAAAGGGTACAGTCAAAACTGTATCTATTAGTATCAAATAATAGAAATTACCCTTTGTGTATAGTTTTACTTATAATGTACTTCTGAAAAATAACACTGTGTCATTCAAAATGAAAAGAAGAACTAAAGAAAAAAGGGAAGCTCCAAGTTTTTAGGATCTGCTAATATTTCAATAAGATAGACACAGGTGCATTAAAATAGATTGGAAATAACTCAGAGCTTATTATATTATCTTTATTAATAATATCAATGCATATTATGATTAATAACTCACCTATTACTTTTCTCTGAAGAATAAAACTCTATGTATTTATTTCAGTGTTATCATTAGTGGTATATTTGTTGTTCAATTTAAATTTTTATAGGTGCTCCATAAATGAGATGGTGGAACATAGAGGGGTAAACATAAAATAGCTCAACTGTGGAAATACACACTTGTGAGTAAAACATCCAATGTTTCCTAATCCATTTTGAACTCTTCAGGATACTATGATGGCAGATAGATTTCCCCTGTATTTTAGCTTCCCATTTTGTAGAAAACACTTACAGACGTCAGCGGTTGCAACGGTGTCTCTACCACATCTGAAGTAAGGTGTTTAGGTGTAGGAATGCAGATGTCATCAATGAACGTGATCACCTTGATACTGTTTCTTTTTCAGCGTGAATGCTCAGATAGAAAAAATGAGATGCTTCCAAACATTATATCATCAAAATATGTACCTGTATACTTCCCTCATGAATGTCAATAAAAGTATTTGAAATTTAATCCAACAATTACTGTAGAATAAATCAAATTAGAAGCAAAAATGGAATGCTGCAAAATAGTGAATATTTATTAAAAAAAGCCTCATCCTTTGGGCATTTGGGGCATTTAAGAGTGTCTCTAGGCTTTAAAAATGTGGGACAAAACCTCACAATGACATATATAATATTTTGGGATTATTTAGTTAGAAATTTTCAACAAGTAAATTTCATAATTTTGTGATACTATACCAGTAATTTAAACAAACCACACTGTATAAAGAACCATCATTCCTGTACTTGTATTACGAGTAAAGAACTGGAGGCTTCCTGAATCTAAATATTCTGGTATAATCAGGATATAAATGCAGTTTTGTGTAATTATGAAACACATATGAAAAATGCTTTGTGTTTCCTTAAGGAACATATTTGATGTGTGCGTGTTGGTGAAAATTGGTACATAGAGAAGCCCAACTGTGTTGATTCAGGGAATCACCATCCAAGGAAGAAATGAAAGAAAAAATCATTTGAGTGAAGAGGGTCCTTGGTTTCTTAGGTAAATAATTATCCATAGATCAAAAAAAGAGGAAAGACATGAATACAGATAATATGCCCATTGCCACAGATCACATGACACCTTCAAAGTCATGTAGAAGAGCAGGTGCCAGTGGTGGTGTAGTAGTGATAACAGTGTAAGTGGCAGCATTGACGTTTCTTAACACCATTCATGTCAGTGACCATCACAAGCACTCTGTACTAATGATCACATGCAATCATCACAGCTACCAAAGCAAAACATCAGTACCATTCATCTTTTACAGAAGAGAAATCTATGACTTGGTAATTTTATGTCAGATAGACATAAAATTTCTGAGATTTCTGCCACTGCCCTCAAGTGACAGTGAGTACTTTGATTATAATAAAATACTCATTCTAGTGATTAGACTATATTGTATGCTACAGTGAATTTGAGAAAAGAAGACTATTGGAGTGGGCATAATCTCATGAAGAGAACCCTTAAGAAGAACAAGGCTTTTGTGAAGAAAGCATTTCAAGAGGGAGATCCTCAGTGACTGGCTTTGAAGATGATGGAGGAAGTCACATAGAAAGGACATGGACAATGCAATGTCTAAGAGCTGCAAGAAGACCCAGCAGAAGACAAGTGGCCTCAGTGCTACAACAGGGACCCAGTGTCAGGTGAGCTACACAGATTACCTTGACCTAAAAGTCAACAGCCTGGATGAGACCTTTTCAGTTTTGTGAAATTCCAAGCTGAGACTTCAAACATACTACACCTAGACCTCTCATAGACAAAGATGTGAGCTAATAAATGGTTGCCATAGAAGGCCACTGTTTGTGTGTAACATTTTATTGCAATCTTTAATATGCTTATAAAATTACCCAGAAAAATTAAGTTGCCAATGGCATTGTAAATTACAACATGACTCATCAGTCTCCCTCATGTATCTGGCAACATGTGCCTAAAGCTGAGTTTAAAAGAACTCATTTAATGGTGCTCATGTAATGTATTTCAAGCATATAGGGACATTTCAAAGGTAATGAGCTTTGGATTTATGGCACCCTGTGAAATTTCCAAGTAAAGGGAGATAGTGAGTATGAGAGAGGGGCTCTTGTTGAGTAATTACCCCACAGATCATCTTGTGAGTGATGGACTGGGCCATCCTTATCATAGCCAAATGATTAATTGGACCCTTTGGCAAAAACACTTCCCCAGGCACCATAGTGGCCATGGGCAGAGAATGTCCTCAGGTGAGACAGGTGTTTCAGCAGCTTCTGAACTGTGAACAATGACCCCTTTTAACAGCCCTTTGGATTCTCATGGCGGTAACAGTCATACACTGTCCCTTCAGTGTCTCCAATGTGACAGATGATTCCCTGATTCAAGCCTCCGATATGTCTCTCCTTCCAGAAATGTTCTGTTGCTGGTTCTAGACCATTTTCTTTCTTTTTTTTTTTTCCACATTCATCATCATCAACTGTTGCCTTCTCAAGAATATTTCTTTACTCACTTTATTAAATTTTGTTTCTTTACTTTTTCCTTAAGCAACCTCATCTTTGTCCTTTGTAGTATTTATCACAACTTAATAGTTTTCATTTGTTTACTTTTAAATATTGTTTGACTACCAATACAACTATAATAAAAAATTACAACTATCATGTCTCATGAGCTTATCAGAGAGCAATAAAGATCTCATGCTAAGACTCATGAAGCATCCAGAGAGTTGGGGATAATGCTACCTACCTCTTGAGATGCTGAAGCAAGGAGGACTGAGGTTAGAGACAACCTGTGTTGCAGTAGAGCTAGCAGTGGCTCATCTGGGATGGAAATCAGGGCAGTCTTTATACCTGATGCTCAGCAGTGCCACCTTCAGGCTAAACAGTAAAGGATGTGAGCTCCCCTAGCAGGCAGCTCTGTACCTGATACACAAAAGATACAAGGGGTGATTTGCAGAAAGGATGAATGAATGAATGCATAGCAACAGGGTAGAGCTGAAGAGACTTCATTCAGTTTTTTATATTACATAGGATATAATAATTGACAATAATAAGAGATGACAGAATGAATGAATGAGGAGGAGATGAAGGAAGGGAACTAGATGATCATGGTGGCCACACAGCCACTGAAAACAGTCCCCGGTCTAAGTTAGCATTTTAAGGTTACAGGCTTGCAATTACCATCTTGTGGAGGTAGAAGAAACTGGAAACATGAACAGTGCATTACATAGAGTTATCATGTAATTGATGGTATGTGGTTGTGTTTGCAGTAACTCTGGTGACAACTGCAAATAAGAGCAAAATCCCAGCGCTCTTTCAGTTGAAGTGATACTAAACAACAAATGTATAAAGAAAATAATGTTGTTTCTCATTGAAATGACTATTTTTTTCCAATCCCATATCATCAGGCCAAAAATTAATACCAACTCTCTTTAAATTATGATGGGGTTATTTATTGATAATTCCTTCATAAATTGGACTTATCAGAAGTTGAAAATTCACTTAACACACATAATCTGCCCGAGATTGTTACTTAGCATCACAGTTAACTGTAGAATAATTGTGGTTTCCCCTTATCACAGTGCGGCTGACTGGGAGCTGGGGTTGGCTACCACTGCCCAGAATTATAAAAGAGCATTGTACCACACACTGCTATCCCATAAAAAGATCAAAAATCAAAATCTGAAGTGCAGTTTCTACTGAATGTGTATTATTTTTGAACAACTATAAAGCAAAAAAAAAATTAGGCCAAACTATGATCAATTAAGGACCATCTATACACAGAGATTTAAACAAATTCAGTATTTTTATTTGTGCCACCAGTCTGTAAGAGATGCCCTCTAAGTGCTTCCTAGTTTATCAAGAGGACTTATCTCCATAAGCACAAATACTGACTGTCTCAGATATATTACCATTATTTTACACATGAAGAAACTGAGTCACAGTGAGAGATAGCACAATTTGCCTATGGCCAGGAAACTCATTGGTGACAGAAAGAAGACTAAATTTAGGATGCTTGATTCAAGAACTAAGTTGGGCTCTTGCCCACCTAAAGGAAACCTGTTCATTTTATATAAATGATGTCACAATTCTTAAGGAGAGAAAAAATACGCCAGGCAGATGAAGTATATACACACATGCACACAAATTAAGGAGACATATTTAAGGAATGATAAAGGGTTCAATATGTTTGGACTATATAGTGTGAAGTTGTTAATGAATGGTGGGAAGTGAGAATGGAGAATCAGAAAATAGACTGCTTAGGAATGCTCAGTCTCAGACTAGGAAACTTGTCTTCATGATGGAGAGCTAGCAGTGTATTTAGCATCCAGTTTAGTGCCAACACCACAGCACTCATGCTAACTATATCCTTTGATGCTTATCACTCTCATAATGGCCTAGCACAAGTAATATGGGAATTTAAAACAAGGAAAAAATTGAATTCTTATATATAATCAAAGTTCTCTAGCATGCAGATTAAATATTTGGTTTTCTTTCTTTTCCTGAATGGTTACAATAATCACAAGGTTGAACTTTTGACACAGACAAAGAGATATAAATTCAAACAAATGTAATTCCATTAGGGAAAAACGTACATGAATCTAGAGATCTTTTTTTTTTTTACTGCAAATTTAGCTTATCTAATATACTTCAGATAAAACTATCTCTGTTTCTGCCACTGTCAAGACAAACACATTGTACTAAGCCTTTTTTCAAAGTATATGCAACTTGAAAATATTACTAATGGCCTATTTTTAACGACAGAAATGTTTACTATAAGTTTCCTGCATGATTTTCAACTTAAATACAATTTTCACATAAATATATTTTAAATATCCCTCCCTAAAACCCATATAAATGATGAAATTACAGAAGTTCATGCAAATGTGTAATGAATATGGAATATAACTAACCATTTATGTTACTAAAGTTTAAATCAAAACATCCATTAAACTGACTGCTGCTATTAGAATAAGTGCAAACCTTTATGATTGTTCTTAACAATGATGTTTACCATAAAGAAAAAAGCAAAACAAGTTGTAAGTGAGCATATCATTAATGTTAAACATTAAATTATATATCAGTCACATAATTGATCAGAATAGTATTTACATATGAAACATTTTCACATTTTTATAAAACTATACACGTGCTTTTCTTTCAACTGCAGCACAATCTTAAGCATTATTTAAAGAAGATATTGCAATAAAATACCAAAGAAGAGCAGAAAAAGATAGGAGTATTCCTGAGGGAAACATTTCTATAGAGAGCATAATTGAGAGTGCATGAGTAAAAGACTGGAATTGACCAAAATCTTGTATTTAATATAGAAAAAAAGTTTTGATTTCCAATATCAGTTCAGTTTGCTGAAGTTTATTCATTTGCCTTATAATTATTTCTTCTGTCAAATATCAGGAGTGACATCTGGTGGAGTGCCTTCATGTCTTATCAGGACAAAAAGACTCTTTCCAAAGCTATTACTTTAAATAATTTCTGAAAACACAATATTTAATGTTATAGTTCTGAGTTCTAGAGACAGAGGCTAAAAAGAGAAATTTGTATTTCTAGAATATGTATATTAACAGAAGCTCACATATAAGGAAATATACCCTATGCATGGAGACCATGCAATTATAAATAAATCTGAACAGGAGGGAGAAGAGAGTACATGTCCGGAAATTGAATGGAGGTTTCAAAGGAGAGGAACTCCATGAAAAGGTATAAAGCATAAATGCAGACTTGTTCAGTAGCCCAAATCTGACCACTAGAGAAAAATATGCAGAAAAGAGAAAGGTATGGAAAGAATTTCTTTATTTGTTCCCTTATACCAGAAAAAAAAAATGGTAGTTTTCCAGTTTATATTGGGCAACGGGAACCCAGCAATCAAATACAGTCAATTTTGCCCTTTGGATTTTTTGTTTGTTTGTTTTGATTTGTTTTTATTTTTATTTTTTAGTTTTGCTTGCTGACTTCGCTTTTTATTATCTTTTTCCATGCAGTGGCCAAATTAAGTTTTAACTTCCAGGCTTCTGTGGACAAGGAGGAAACAGCTCTTTGTGGTTCAAATTTAACAAATCCATGAGGAAAACTCTCATTGGTCTGGACTTTGTGAGGTATGTGCCTTGGGTTGTGACGATTTTCTGAACTTGGGTGATGCCACCACTCCCTTGACTATTTATATATTTATTTATTTATTATTTTAAAGAGAGAGGGACAGTGAGAGAAACAGAGAAAGAGAGAAACAACTTTATTTAGTTTTTTATATGGCCTTAGTTCCACCAACACTCAGTTGGTATGTGGTGCTGGGGTTTAAACAGGGGTCCCTGTGCTTGCCAGGCAAGAGCCAAAACTGCTGAGCCACCGCTCCAGCCCCTTCCTTGACAATTTAGATCATATAATCATAGATTAGAAGAAAAACTATTAAAATGATAGGGGTAGTTTTTCCAGGAAATAAATGGTAGGATGATGACCCAAGAAAATGTATATGCACTGTTATTCTTAAAAAGCATTTTATAGGATGCAGTTAAGTTTTATTTATACTGATGGCACAACTACATTTTTTAAAGCATATAATTTTCATTGGGCCATGTATAGCTATTTTAAAGAAACAGTGGTTAAATTTTCTCATAAGAAACTGTGATATGAGATGTAACTAAGACAAGTGGAGTATGCTGTTTCCACACCTTCATTCCCAGATCCAAGATCTAATAATAAATTTTAAATATCTGTCTGATGTCAATACTTGTTCATTTTTGTTTCTGTACAAAGGGAATAATTTCAGAAGAAACTTTTTTTTTCCCACTCAACTTCCTTTGAAGAAGATACGTTGAAGGGTTTCTGAAAAATGGAAAATTTCTAAGAATTTATATGAGTTTTGGTAATCATCAGGCATGTTCTAGCTGGTAGAAATTTCACAGTAAATGAGGTCAAAAGACAGAGTTGAGCTCAAGTACATAGGTAGAGTCACCCCACTATGATAAAATGACCTCCCTTTTACCTCAAATAGACTGCTCCATAATTTCCTGCATCCCCTATCACTGTTTATGTGAATACGACTTTCTTCCTGTCATACTCTTTCAAAAGATTGATAAATTTATTTAAGAAATATTTTTCTTAGTACACATCTATTTATAAGATGTTATTGGAGGGGTGATACATTTGTTCTTATTTGACATTAGAAAAGAAATAACAGTTATAAAAAATAAACCAGAGTAATAGAACAGGGAAGACAGGGAAAGGGGATAAGGCTGATAAAGAAGGATGTAGACAACGTATAATTAGAACCAAGGAATTCTATTATCAAGAAGTAACTTTGCAGCAGTAACAGAAAGTAAAGAATGGAATTCAATCTGTGATTGTGTGCAAGAAACCACATGATAGGGCAACTGAATGGGCACTACAGATTTAATGAGTGCGGTAGGTGTAAGAAACAGTAGGTGGGCCAGTGTGACTGGAACACAAGGTGGAGAGGAGATAAGGAGCTGTGAGAAAAGTATGCTGTGTTCCCTTGACTAGCTCAACATGTGGTCTCTGTGATATCTATTGATTCTTGAGTTGGCCTCCTGGAGACAAAATCATGCAAGAAATTCTTCCTTCATTTTGAAAAATATGTGATATGTTTGGGAAGTTGGAACTTATGCATATATGAAAGTGTACTTCAGAGTCAGGGCTGACATGCAGTGTAAACTTTTAAGTACTTCTCAAAAAATTAATCAATGAGAGGTAGGGGAACAGGGAGCTTCACCGTAAAAGTGGAACCTGAGATACATAGAATAAGAGAAAATGTAAAGAAAGAGTTTGATTAAAAGACATCCTGGTTTAATAATATTCAAATTATCCTCCTTGAGAAATAGGGCTCGTGAACAAGAAAGAGAAGAAGTTAGGGAGATATCTGCCATGTATTCATTCACTTAGGCTGGCATTAAGTCTCCATTGTTCAGGATTCATTTGTCCCAGCAAATTATTAACAGCACAATGTTTTAATGTTGTTGTTGTTGTTGTTTTGTTTGTTTGTGTTTTGGTACCAGGAATAGATTTCAGGGGTGCTTAACCACTAAATCACATCCCCAGCCCTTTTTACTTTTTTATTTTGAGACAAGGTCTTGCTAAAATACTTAGGCCAAGACTAAATTGCTGAGGCTGGCTTTGTACTTGCAATCCTTCTGCCTGAGCCTCCCCTAAAGCTGCTGAGATTCCAGGCCTTCACCACTGCAGCCCACCAATAGCACAAACTTTCACTCTTAAAAAGTACTTTGGTTTGGATGACAAATTTTACAGTCACCCTAGCAAAAGATGACCTCTTATAACTATAAACTGGAACTCACACATATTAATATGGGACCATTTTCTCAAGTAGCTCTCAAGTTCTAGACATGGATGCTGTGAATAAGTATGACATAAGTTGTAATTATAAAACTGTTCAAGTTTTTTTTTTTTTAACAACCTTACACGATTTTAACAAAATAATATAAAATATGTATAAAATGTGTAAATATTCTGGATATTGCAATTATCTCCAGGAGTGCCCCCCCCAATTGCCCTCCCTTATCCCTCCCTTCCCTTTCCCTTTATAAGTCTAAAAAAAAGTATTAGATTGTAAAGCATTACATCTTATCTGGATTTAACTCATGTTACTAGACCAGCTTTCTCACTGTCCAGGGTCTAGTCCCCACCTCCACCTATGAGTGGAGACAATCGACCCTTAGATCTCTGGGTTAAGCTGATTTTACTCATCATGATCTCTTCCATAACCATCCATTTACCCTCAAAGGCT
>PVKS010033465.1:0-21706 GCA_004027875.1 Aplodontia rufa
TAAAAAAAAAAACTTTAAAATCATCACTTCAACTATCCATGCATAGCCACTGCTTCTCACACTTCTCTGCTAAAACCCTCTAGATTTTCATATTTATAATCACAGATCACACAGAAATTAATATATCTTAAAAATCATTTTTTTAAAGATCAAATGCAACTTTCTTCTAGGGAAAAAAGTAAGGTAGTTTCCTAACCCTTTGTTGTAGAAAAAAAACATAAACTCTGATAAGAATAAATTGTGAAGTGACAAAGCATTTAATAGATTCCAGATACTTTATTTCATCATTAAGGGTGCACAAGTTTCTTTGCATTTTATGAAAAGAAACTTTATTTTTAAGAAAATCATATCACGGAGTTCTCTGAAGTCTCTGAAGTAAATAGCTTTCATTTAATTTTTTTATTCATAGGAAAGATATTTATTTTAAGCCTTAAAAATGCTTTCTAAATCAACTACATAAAGTAATTGCAAAGGAAAAACGAGTTACTCTAACTATACAGATATAAGCCATCAAACCCTACATATTTGAGTATCTAATTTTACTGCCATCTAATTTTAAGAGAAATAACCCCTGCTCAGAGGGTTTAGACTCAAATCGAAGTTTATAAACATTTTTCCCACTAGTTTTATTTCTGAGTCTCTCTCTCTCTCTCTCTCTCTCTCTCTCTCTGGGTTTTTTTTTTTTTTTTTTTTCGGTAAATCCCATAAAAACAACTAAAATTCTGGAATACAGCTGCCCTTGTTAGTATTCCAAAAATCAAAGCTCTGAACTTCCTTGGCTAGGGACTCTCCAGAAATAATGAAGCCCAGCTTTCACAGGGAAGATTAACATGTTTAAAAATGCAACTCAGAACTGTTCTCCATGGACAAGCCATGAGCATCTCTTTATCAAATCAAAGGGGTAATAATTAGACACTAAAAAATAAATAAATTAAAATAAATAAATAAATTTACTGTAAGGAAAGGCACTGTTCCTGAAATCTGCCGCCAAACAAGACCTTTGATCTTCTTTTTAAAAACTGAATGCTTAGAAATTTGAAGGCAGTAGTGGAGATAAAATGGTCACCGACTTTTATTGGGCACTGAACACATACCCACATGCTTTCTTCAACATTCTTTATTTCCTTCCCTGCAACTTCACTATTAGCTATACCATTTTAGAGGAAATTGAAACATCCCCATCACTCAGAAAGCGACTCACTCTAGATGTGAATCAGTAAGGTGAGATTTGAACTTGGTGCTGGTTCTTTTTCTTTCTTTCTTGTTTTCATTCTATTTGTTGTTGTTGTTGTTGTTGTTGTTGTTGTTGTTGTTTTAGTTAGTGCCTGTTCCTGACACTCTTAAAGAAATTTTTCTTAGTCACGTAGCAATGACCACCCTGGTCACATCACCTTGTCTCACTACTTTTTTTGTTGGTTTGTTTTAAACAAAGAAGTAGCTCAATCCATACTTGTGATAAAATATTGCCACATTGAAGAAGCCACATTTTTAAAATATTTAACATGTTAGGGTTAGAAACCCTTTGAGGTTCCTTGTGACACTAACAATGTCAGATTTAATTTAATCCTTTTAATCTCCGTGTATATCCCATTTTATACACAAGCTCAAGTAACTTGCCTCAAAGCAAATACCCATTTAGTGTACACAGCTTTTATGCAGCTGAGTCTGAAACCCACATATTATTTACTCCAGAGTCTATTTTCCATAATACGTTAAAACACACTTGTACTAAAAAGCTTGTTGTGGAGAAGATATTTAGCAAAACCCTCAGAAAATTAAAGTGATTGCATATTTTGTTTGGATCTCAATCTAAATCCTGGTTGTCAGATCACACAGCTTTGGGAAAATTCTGTATTCCTCAGAAATGCCAAATTCCTTGCAATTCCAACCCCAGAAGTAGTCCACATGCAATTTGAACCTGTCCTTTCCATAAAAAGATGCAAACCCAAGAGCTTGAGAGTAGCCTGGCTCATTAGGTCTTTGTCAAACAATAGCCTTTTTCTTTAAATCTGTGGCTTCTCACCCAGAAGATAAAAAGCAATTTCAGTTCAAGACTTTCACTTAATTGGCTTGCACCCTCCCAGGGACCTCCTGGGCTCCTCCTGCATATCTCCACTTCAGAGTGTAGCCACAATTCTTTGCCTCCCAGCATAGCAGTTCTTCTAAGATTTATGCATGGCTTTCATGTTCACCCATTGAATTGAATCTAAAAGCCTTGCTCCTTTTAGCTTCAACTACCTTCCCTCAGGAAAGCGAAGCTTTGGAAACTTGTGCATGTCAAAGGAAGTTTATTTACCCTTAGAAAAGTCCAGCAAAATTAACAGTGAAGCAATTCTTTTGTACCCTTTGGCAGCCCCTATGCTCCAAATCACAATAGCTCCAGTCACCCAACCTTGGAAAGCAAGACTTACAGTCCCCAAAATAGTAATATTAAAAATCCTTCCACTGTAAAATGTTAACTTTTTATATATGCTACTGGTGTTCTTCAACCCACCTAATTAAGCAAACCCTCAATTTAGCAAGCATTGTCTTATTGTTTAAAAAAAAATAAATGGTGATACAATTTTAGACCTGAAGATGTTAGTGATCATTTATTCCATCTGCTTCATTTTTCCAAATATTTAATCTAAGGCCCAGAGGGTTCAAGTGTCTTTTCCAGTTAGTGGCAGGGTGGGTCCAGCTAAATAATCTTCTCAATTATTTTCTAGTGTTCAAATAAAAACTATTTTCAAAGAAAAGGATAAAAAAAGAGAGAAAGAAGAAGAAAGAGGGGGGGAAAAATACTCCGTTGAAAACTTGGATTGC
This sequence comes from Aplodontia rufa, assembly GCA_004027875.1. Classification (NCBI taxonomy): domain Eukaryota; kingdom Metazoa; phylum Chordata; class Mammalia; order Rodentia; family Aplodontiidae; genus Aplodontia; species Aplodontia rufa. The sequence continues at coordinate 2,806 of PVKS010033465.1, forward strand.
TCTAAATGGCAACTTTGGTTCCAAAAGTCTGTGTGGATAAGAAAGCAAGTAGAAAAGGAAGCACAGTGAATGGCACTTAATCAAATAAATGTTTTATTCTCTTAGTGACAGAACACTGCAGTCATGACACATTGATGTGAATCCTCCTTTCACTGGAGTTATTTTCTCCATAGGATGAATCAGATTGACTGGTATGTACCACCCAATCCATGAAACAACACCCTTATTTTGTAAAGAATGGCTGCTGTGTTATTGGCAGAGCAGCAATCAGCCAGTGAATGTGCATCTGCTAGGTACAAATAAACACCATGGAAACCAAGACAAATTTGTAACAACTAAAACTTCACCTTTCTATTTTTTTTTTTTCAGGTAACAAAGGCATCAATTCAGGAAACAAATCTTAACAATCTAACTTGAGGAGCTGGAGTAGTGGCTCAGCGGTTAAGATGTTTGCCTAGTATGTGCAAGGACATGGGCTCACACCCTAGCACCATGTACACAACTAAGTGTCAGAGCAACGAAAGCCACATGAAAAACTAAATAAAATTGAGTCTTTCTCTCTCACTGTCCTTCTCTCTTTAAAAAAAAAAATCTAACTTAAAATCCGCTATGTGAAAAGGAGCCTTACAAAGAGGCTGTGCTTCTTGTACTAGACCCACCAAAGGCGTAGCAACACCTAATCTAGGGTAACTTAGAAGGGGAAGGGAAGAGGAAGGGAGGTTAGGGAAAGATCTAGGGAGACAATCAACAATGAAGCATACTGTTTACCTGCCCCCCCAAGCCAAATAATACTTATTCAATCATTTAATCACTTAATTCTGGGAAATTCATGACTATATATATATATATATATATATATATAGTGAGAGAGAGAGAGAAAGAGAGAGGGACAGTTATAGCTGTATGGGAGGAAATATAAAAGAAACGAGAGATGGGTGTGGGTGATGGGATGATTCTGGATTAGGATCAAAAACATATCATATTGTTAATTTATATGTATTTATGATTGTACAACAACTCAACTCAATTAAAAAAAATACTTCAGGTTGCAGGAAAAAAAAGGCTGTAGTCACAGAAACTGATGCATCTGTTCTCGTGTCGAAGACACACAAACTTGCTCCTGAGCAGACTCAACTAAAGAGACTCCAGGCAGCACGATGAGAATTTGTTACCTTATCATCTGACAACAAATAGACACTATGGAAGGTTAAAAGCTTAGGCTCAGACAACTCTCCAGAGTCCTGTGAGAGTCAACGGCTTCCTAGAAACCAGAAAGAGCCTGCAGAGCCCAGTTACCAGGTCTAACTGGGCTCTGCTATACTCAGCCTCACCTGATTCCAAAAGGAGGTTCTGGAACAAGGCACCAAATAATAGTACCAGGAGTTTTTAAAAACATGGCATTTTAATGTAAATGTTGAAACTAACAAATGGCATATCATATAAAACTATAATTCTTGTGAGAGACTACAATTAAGAATAAAGTTCACCCTTTTGCTTTACCCGAAACTGCTTAGTCAAGTGACTGTAAAACACAGACATATTGCTTGTCATTTACCTTAAAACACTTCAGCACCATCAACAATCAGGATACCGTGGTTGTGCACAAGACTTAATCCTCACCCTGAGGTCAGTTCAATCATCTTTCAATGCAATCTTTTATTGTGCCTGTCTCTGAGTGAGGTTTTCATAGGAAGTTCTAATAAGAGTACAGAGATTGAGTAAACGCCCAGAAAAAGTTATAGAATGCCTCTGAACTTGTTGCTAATAAATGCTTGTAAATATGGCAGAACATGATCTGATACTTGCTCTTGTTGTCACATAACAGTTTAATGGGAAAACATCCATGGTCCCCAGGGCATTAGCTATCAGAAGCTACCAAAAGCACTTTCCAACAGAATCTGACAATTGTTGAATAGCAAAATAGCTCTGAAGTGTGTGCATTACGAAAGGGGGAAAGGGAAAAGATGAGTATCTACCTACAATGTGGAGAGGAGGTCAAGAAAAGAGAAATTTAGGGGCTGGAGCAGTGGCTCAGCAGTTACAGCGTTTACCTGGCATGTGCAAGTACGTAAGTTCAAACCCCAGCACCAAGTACACAACGAAGTGTCAGAGCAAGGAAGGCCACATGAAAAACTAAATAAAAATTGATTTTGTCTTTCTCTCTCTCTCTCACTGTCCCTCTCTTTTATATATATATATATATATAGGAGAGAGAGAACTATATATATATAGAACTATATATATATATAGAGAGAGAACTATATATATATAGAACTATATATATATATATAGAACTATATATATATATATATATAGAGAGAGAGAGAGAGAGAGAGAGAGAAAGAGAACTTTTCAAAGAAAAAAATAAGAGTTAAATAGTCTCTAAATGATTTTTGCACTAGAGATGTTACTCACAGCTGCAGGTCTGGACAGATCACTTAACCAAGTTAGTCTCCTCTTCTAACTTTCTCTTTATTTCAATCAGTACATGACTAAAATGATTGTGAAGAACAGAATCCTTTTGGGATCTTGATGTTATTCCCATCACTGCCATCCACTGCACCTATTGTTATTCACCACCTGCTGCTTAGCTGACAAGACGAGAAAGGCAGTGATTAAGCTCATGGACTCTGGGATCAGCCAGCCTGATTCTGAGTCCTGGCTGTGTCATTCCCCAAAAGGGAAATTTTGGATGTCATTTAACCTGTCATTTAATACATGCATATTTATCTAGTAAATATCAGATAAATAGTATTAGAAAAATAATAGTTATCATGACAAATATTTCTGCCATAACTTGACATATATATTCTGGAAAAAAAATTTTGTTCTATAAAACTGTGCTCTGAAAAATATAGGGCCAATAGGGAAGGAATTGAGTGTACTACCAAAAACTATAGCCTGTATGGCTTGGACAGCCCAGGCAGGCAATTTACTATGGCTAAAAGTTATGCAGCAGATGTATAGAACAAAGGGAACAGAATGGAAATGTTAGCAATAGTTCAGGACAAGCGCGCTGATGGGTGATGATAAAATGCAAGTGGAAACAGCTCTGAGCCAAAGATGCTGAGGTTGAGGAAATCCCAGGAGGTAATGCAGTTCCCCAGAAATTCGATGCTCTGCAAGGACAGGGCAGTCCTCTGGGAAGGGAGCCCTGGGTCCAGGCATATGCTCTAAATATTCACAAATTACACCACAAAAAGTGCTACTGCTAACAATTTGTCTACTATAAGATCTACACTGAGAGAAAGAATATTAGGAAACTTACTGCTTTATCATATACTTTCAACTTTTTTCATTTATAAAGTTAGTATTTTGCTATCCATCTGCCTGAATCCTTTGTCAGTGGGGAAAGGAGAAATATATTAGTTTCCTCTTAAATAAATTTTCACATTTTAAAATGAGGAAACTGGGGAAAGAAAATGAACTGGCCTAACATCATATAGCCATGTAGAGTCCAAGTTCATGGCCCATGCCCAAAGAGTAGACAAAATTTCAATCAATGTATTCATAGAATTAAGAAATTAACCAAAGTCAGGGGTAGGGATGTAACTCAACAGAGCTCTTAGCACAATGAGGCACTGGGCTCAATCTGCAGTATCACAAGAAGAAGAAGGAAACTAAACAAAGTCAACACTTACAATGCATCAGTGAGAGCTTAGTATTTAGAAATAGTAAACTAAATTGTGTGTATGTGTGTATACTGACTATATGTCCCCAACCTGATTCCCTAACAAAGAGAAACAAAATAATACAAAAATATAAACAACCAAAATTTAGTCACAACACCCTGCCTCCCTTTCTACCCCATTCCATCCGCAATGAGCCCCACTCTGGCACGGTGGTCCTTCCATTCTCTTTCCTCACCCTGCTTCCCACCTCTGGACTGCTAGTCTTCAACCAAATCCTCAAGACTCAGATCCACTTAGAACACCTTACAGTGTTTTGCTTCTTCCCCTCTTGCAGCTCCAATGTCATTCAATCATCTGTCATTCTCTCAAGTCAGAACTCCTTATGCCATCTCATACAGCCTCTTCCTTATCCAGAACATCCATTCAATCACTGAATCCTGTGGACTTAGCTTCCTCTCATTCCCACATTACTGACCTTCATCATTTGTCTCCTGGAGCCTGCAAGTCTCCCTCTTTGCCATCATTTACAGCTACCAAAGTGACCTCCCTAGAACAAGCTATCATGTCACCAGGCACACATCAGCCTGTCCATTATCTGACCTTCATTATCATTAGTCTTTATGCTTTGATCACATTAAACTACCTAAAGTTCCTTACTATTTCTTAAATTTAGTCTTTGACTTATAAATCTCCCTCTGCCTGAAAGAGGCCTCCTATACTCTACTTCAATGCTGCAATCCATTCAATCTACTTCCTAGAAAACACCAAAGTGTATAAGACACAGCTTAAGAGGTATTTCCCCCGTGGAGCCTTTACAAACCCGCACTGCTTCCCTCCTTGGCAGAAGCACCCATTTCTTGCTTTGAGTCCCCAGGCTTCATCATATATGGTTCTAACATTGTTCCTATACCACTTTATTACCTTTATTTTCTTGCAGATACAACCACCTCTACTAGACTCTAGCTTCTTGAGGGCAAAACACTTTCTAACTCATTTCAGCATCTCTTGTGCCTAACAGTATTTTCAGCATGTGGGGGATTGTTAAATGCTTATTTGCTGAATGAATGAGTGACACTTAGGTGTGTTTAAGGCATTTATCTCAACACCATCTTGTGGCCATTCCTAGAAATGGCACCTCTCCAAAATCCTCAAATCCTTTCAATTAGGGAACAGTTCCAGTTTCTCCTAGATTTTGACTTGTTCTAAAGTGTCCAAAAGACTCGTAAAGAAGACTCAACTGATTATCTAACTTGTAATAGCTAATTTTTAAATACTGAAATTGAAGTACAACACAAGCTTAGGGAATCAACCTCCCTCCAGTTGTCCTGAATTAAGCAATTTGTAGATAGAGGTAAGAAAAAAAGCTTCTTCTTTTAAGAATTTCTTTTAGGAAAATAGCTAAATTCAAGTAGATTTTTCTAGAATATTTGCTGGACTTTTCATCATATGTTTTACGCTGTTGTGCAAAATCAATTCAAATGTTCCCTTGTAAGTATCAGAGACAAGTTGGAGTCATTTTAAATAAATAACTTGTTTTATTTCCAAGAAATGGGTCTACAAAATGCCTTTAAATATTACAAATGTTTTATTTTTAAAATCAATGAACCCAGACAACAATCTGTCTTTTCTCCCAATGTCTTCCTAATTTCTTCCAATGCTTTCTTGATTAAATCCATGTGTTATCTTAAGAGCACTTTTTTTGTCAACATTCCATTCTAATTATCTTACTTGAAATTCACCAAGCAAAGGGTCTTATTTTCCAACAAGAATGCATCAGAAGAATTTTAAATATAATTTTATAAACACCTATTCATTTATAGAAATTCCATACTAGAAAATATGGGAGAAATTTTTTGGTGTTGTCTTTTCTTAAAACACTCACATCTAGAGGACTGGGGATATATCTCAGAGATAGAGCACTTGCCTAGCATGCTCAAGACCTTGGGTTCAATCCCCGGTATGAAAAACTAGGCTCACATCTTAGTCCAGAAATTTAACTTTACATATGTTAAATAACTCATGCTCTTCTAATGTTCCACATTGGTCCATTCATAAACTTATTAATTACTTACTATGAGTTCAGCCTATACTAGACATGTAGGGAGAAGATGGGTAGACATAAGAAGAATAGAATTCCTCCAGAATTCAATAAAATTAGTTAGAAAAAAATTTAAAACATAAACAATCTGAGAATTATGATTTAATTATAATAATAATTTTAATGAGCAATCACAGAAATGTGGACTAGATTACACAAAGCCATCTGGGGAAGAGAGATGGAGGTTGGTTGAGTTGGAAACTGAATATGAAGGAGCAAGGGTCTGCTTCTTGGGTGAAATGCCCGCATAGGCAAAGGTGCATGTGAGAATGAGCATGGTGTGTTTCAAAAGCACCTTTTCGAAAGTGCTGTTGCTGTGCAGGAGAATGTTGTAAAAGAACATCACATATTATGGTATTGGAGGAAGACTTAAGTGCAGGTTTGAATCCAATCCAAAATATCACGGATTTATGAATCACTTTCTTCAGGAAACAATTCAAAAGCCAAGAATACTTAGAGATTTGGCAAATCTAAGGTTGCTAAGGGTCCATTGAAAATCAATGGTAGGTGTTGAGGATGTAGCTCAATGCTTGCCTAGCAGCCCAAGGCCATGGTTTCAGGTTCAATCCCTAGTATCAGAAAAGAGACAAATAAAAGAAACATGTCCAAGAAAAACAGTTATATTTCAGTGTTCAACTTGGTGTCCTATAATAAAGTTGAAACACCTGCCACAAAGTTCTAGTGTAGGGGAGCAGCTGAGGAGGAAAGATTTTGAAATACGATGACAAGTACAGTGGGTCATCTGCATACAGATACCAGCAGGAGGCATGGGAGAAGCAACCTCCCACCCACTATGCGTCTTCCTTGGGGATGGATGCAGTAATGGAACCACTTTAGTCTCACCCCATCCTCACTTACTCTTCCCCATGGGAAGTGAATTGGAGAACTTGGGAACAAAAGTTGGGCACGGAAAAACCAGCTGCTGCTTCTCCTCTTCATCTCTGGGTGGGAACTGATAGCAAGGAGTTCTTTCTGCCCTACCCTGCCTTGTTTAAATTTCAAAGTGCCCTGTCTAATTTTAGATTCAGTACTAAGCCCATTTTCCACAGCTAACAGCAACATTTTCCAGTTCCAGCTTTACTAGTAATTAGGATGGCATTTTGGTCTTCATCTGTCCTTCTCCTAGTGTCTCCCTTAAGCAGGTTCAGATCTCAGATATGGAGGATGATTGCTACTCATCAGTCCCCTAAAACCTCAGAAATGTCCTTCAGGCCATGAAATCACACAGAAATGCTGATTAGAGAAATAGCAACATAGAGGTCAGAACTGAACCGATGTTCAGAGTGAGTATAGAGAAATACGAGCAGACAATGGCAGAGAGATGAATGACCAAAGAAGAGTCATTAAAACATTCTAACACAAAAGTCCAGCACAAGCAAAGTCAAAGAAAGAATAACCCCTGCACTAGTTAAGGTTCCCCAGAAAAATAGAACTAAGAGGATAGATAGATGAACAGATAGACAGATATAAATAGATATTCCCATGATGGATGGAGATTTATTGCAGGAACCAGCTTATACAATTTTGCCATGTGCAAGTTGGAGACCTATCAGTTCAAATCCAAAGGATCTATTAATTATAGGTGACAAGAGAGAAGAGAGATAATTTCAAGATTTCAAACTAGGATAAGACAATGACTGATAACGCCATTAAAGAAGTAGAGCAGTGAAAAAGAGGAATTTGTTGGGGTGGGAGAGAGCTGATGTTGAGCTTGGTTTTGTGACACATATACACACTCTACACCTAGTGCCAAAATGTCCTCCATAAAAACAGCAGATTATGTTGTCAACTCCAAACGCCTGAATACATCAATTTGTCTTACATGTCACTTTTTTGGGACAGTGCCCCACTTTAACTTTGGCTTCCATACAGATGCTCCTGTAAATCCCTTACATGGTTCAGTAAACATGGACTATGAAACAACATTCTATCCCACTAATGCCAAAACAAAACACCCTAGGATAAATGCAGTTTTGCAAATTGTTTCACAGTCCAGCAGTTGCTATTTCATGTTCAAAATCAGAAGACTGATCCTTTTCACTACAAAACAGCATATGCACATCCATCAAACTTATTTCCTTCCTTAAATGGAAAATGAGTCAGAGCAGAGAAATTGGTTGACCTTCATTTTTCTACTCTAAATCCATTTCGATTCTGCTCAACACAACTTAATTTACAGAAGTTTATTTGATGTCTATTACTGCCAGACACTAAGGATCAAAGGTGAGTAAGCCAAGATGCCTACCTTCAAGAAGCTCGAAGTCTAGCAGGTGAGACAACCACTTACATAATAAGAATAATAACAAAAGTTATATAACAGAAGTATTATAAAATGCTGTTTAAAAAAAAAGCAAAGTGAGGAAAATTACTTCTTCTTCTGATACAGAAAGAAAATTATAGAATTGAGTAGCATTTCAGAAGGAAAGACAAACACGCTGAGGATCTACTCTGGCCTGGGTAATTTATGCACATTCTCTTACTAAATTCACTTTTTGGATGAGGAAACTAAGTTTCAGGTGAGCTCTTAATCCAGGTCTTCCTAACACCAAAGCTCATGGTCTTTCAGATGAATAAGAGTGAGCCCAATGGACAATGGAAGTCACCGATTATGGCTGAAAGAAAAGAAGCAAGCACAGACCCACAACTGCCTGCTTTGTGGAGAGAAGCAATCAATGCAATGTGACCAGCACAGGGACAATGACAACACTGGTCAAAGTAAGTTTGGGAAAGTCGTCTGGGATAGACTTTCTAATTGCTACAAGTGATCTGAATTAAAATCTGGTACACCCCTGATTTTCAAACTAAACTAGAAGGACAACAGCCATTCAAGAAGTTCTACATGTATTTTTTTATATATTGGAGGGGCTTTAGTAGGATTTTTTTTTAAGAGAAGGAAAGGGTGAAATACAGAAAAACAGAATCAATTTTATTTATTTTTTCACCTGGCCTTTGCTTCGCTGATACTTAGTTGTGTAAATGGTGCTGGAGTTCAAACCCAGGTCCTCGTGCATGCCAAGGAAGCACTTAACCATTGAGTCACTGCTCCAGCCCCTGTTGGGATTTATTTTAACAATAAAAAAGAGTTCCATATATAAATAATGGAATTGAAGGTTATTACAGACATAGGAACAAAAATGAAAGCATACATATATACTTTAGAAAAATAAAGATGGTGGCTGGTGAAAGACTGCTATCTAAGGAAACAATTCTTGGGCTGAAGACCAGTCAGGAAATTTCTAATATAATACAAGATTGAGCCTTCTAGGGTCTAAATTAATGCAGGCAGTGGTGGTAGGATGGATTCAATAATTAAGATAAAATCAAACTCCATTATAAACATGCTATGAGGAGTAGGTGATAAAGAAGAATCAAGAATGAATGAGATCAAGCAGGACACAGTCACACATGCCCAGTGGCTTGGGAGGCTGAGGAAGGGGGATCACAAGTTCAAAGCCAGCCTCAGCAACTTCACAAGGCCTGGAGCAATTTAGCAAAACCCAGCTCAATGGTTAAGCACCCATGGGTTCAATCCCTGGTATTAAAAAAAAAAAAGACAAGTGAATGACTGAGAGCAAACAACTGAGTAATGATACCACTGACATAGAGAAAGTTGTGAGGGAAGCAAACTCCAGAGATAACCATTGGCTCAGTCTTTGTTTTGTTTTGACACATTGAGTTTGAGGTACCTGCAGGACACAAAGGAAATTTGACAAAGTAGCTGGATCTGTAAATCTGAAGCATCAGAAAGTGGGGCAGAAGTTATTTTAGCAGAGACAAATAATTTTACCCTATGCCCTTCTTCCCTGCAGTTATTAAATTAATAGTTTTTGTGTGGGTCTGGTCATTTCTATCCCAGCTTCTCTTGAAGCTACACATGACTCAATCCTCATCAATGCAATATGAGCAGAACCATTGTGTAACTTCTTTAACCTGTCCTTAGAAGGTGAATCTTGACGTTCGGTTTTTGGAACTTGGAATACAGTCACAATGCTGTGAAGGTACTTTGGATTGTACAGAGAAGGACAACACCTTGGGGGATGTTAGAGCAATGAAAGAAGAAAACCAAGTTCTTTGATGACCTTACAGAGCAAAAGGACCCATCTACCTCTGGTTTCAGCAGCTTAGTCTCACTCTGACCAATGCAGGAGTCAATAGCCTACTAGCTGAAACATGAGCTCACCCAGAAAAAGAAAGAAAGAAGACTTAAGGGACAGCTGTTGGTATAACTAGCATGCACGAGGCCTTGCGTTCAATCCCTGGCAACAAAAAAAGAAAGGAAGGAAGGAAAAGCAAACTTAAGGAAACCAGCACGGTGACACATACCCATAATCCCAGCAACCTGAGAGGCTAAGGCAGGCATTGCACAAGTTTGAGTCCAGCCTAGGCAACTTATCAAGACCCTGTCTCAAAATGAAAAAATAAAAAGAGCTACGGATGTAACTCAGTGGTAAATTGTCCCTGGCTTTAATCCCCAGTGGGGGGTGGGGGGAACCTTAGAGTAGTCAGTTTTGCATTACTGTGATTAAAAAAAAAAAAAAAGAAAAGAAAAAACCTTCAAATATCCTTCAAGAAAAACAGAGCCAGGTGAGGTGGTGCAGTTCAGGAGGCTGAGGCAGGAAGAGTGGCTAGAGTGGTGGCTGGGTGGTTATGGCACTTGCCTGGCATATGTGCAAGTACATGGGTTTGAACACCAGCATCACGCGCACAACAAAATTTTGGAGCAATGAAAGCCACATGAAAAACTAAAAGTAAAATTGATTCTCTCTTTCTCTCTTACTATTCCTTTCTCTAAAAAAAGAAAAAAGAAAAAGAAAGAAACCAAATAAAAGCTGGGCATGGTGGCACACACCTGTAATCCCAGTAACTCGAGAGGCTGAGACAAGTTTGAACGAGCCTCAGCAACTTAGCTGGACACTGTCCCCTGGGTTCAATCCCTAGTACTGGGGTGGGGTGGGGAGGTGGGGGGAATTTTAAAAAAAGAAAGAAGGAAGGGAGGGAGAAAGAAGGGAGAGAGAGAGAGGGAAAAGAAAAGAAAGGAAGAATAGTACTAAAAAAGAAGGTCCATGTACCATCTGGATGTGGCTGAGCATCCCTTTCTGCCACAACACCAGAATTAAAGTAGGTCAAGGTCAGATTTGATCCTAACCACAGAACCTCCAATATTAAGAAAACACCCTTCCCCCAAGAAAATTACCACGATCTAAAAATAACTTGGAAATCCACACTTTTATACTCTTTTCAGTAATTTTTTAGGTCAACAGGTATTTCCAAACTGACATCTGTGTTGCTTCCATTACATATTGACTATACAAAACTCAGGAAGGCGCAAATGAAAGGAAGTGAGTGGTGGTTAATTTCCCAGAAGACATGCTATTTCCAGCTACCACATCCCTGAAGTCACAACACTCCCAACAACATTCCCATCCCCGAGACAGGGCTCCAGGTGCATGCCCTCCTCTAATTGGTTTCTATTCTCATGCCTTCCTGTTAAGTCATCATTTTCCAAAATAATTGGTATCCATATATTCTATTATGACCAGTACCTTCCGCTGAAAAGGAATCTGAATTGCAACCTAAGGAAGAAATATATTTTATGTTTGATTAACTTTGTCCCTGTTTTCAATATCTAGTCCTATTTGCTGAATTCTGTAATGATATACTAGAGAAAAATAAAAAACACCTAGGTAAATTATATTCATCCATATTTGAACCACATCTTCAGATACTTTATTATCCTAATATTAAGTCATGTTGCATTACTTGATGTTCTTTTTTTACCTAATGAAATTTTAAACCCACATTAATTTATTTAAAAAATTTTTATTAAGAAATATATTTATTGAACAATCAAACATGCTTCTAATGATACTATATATATATATATATATATATATATATCTTCTGAAAATTAGATTTACCCCCTAGAGCCCCACCCTTATCCCCCCCTTCTCAATACATCTCTATAATGCCTTAGGTAGTATGTCACTACACCTTTTCAGGGTTTAAAACATGTGAGTTGACCACCTTTCCCAATGGCCAGGGTCTAGCTCCAGCCTCCACAGATAAGTGAAGACATTTGACCCTTGGTTCTCTGGGTTATGCTGACTCGTAATAACAATTCACTCAGCATAATTTCTTCCATAGCCATCCATTTACCTTCAAAGGCTGCAATATCATTGTTTCTAATTGCTGAGTAAAACTCCATGGTACACATGTACCACAGTTTTTGGATCCATTCAACCAGTGAGGCACATCTGGGTTGTTTCCATAATTTAGCTATTGTAAATTGAGCTGCTATGAACATCGATTTTGCTGTAATGGGCTGATTCTAAGTCCCCTGGAAAAATACCCAGGAGAGGAATAGCAGAATCATATGGTGGGTTCATCCCTAGTTTTTTGAGGATTCTCCACACTGCTTTCCAGAGTGACTGTACCAGTCTGTAGTTCCACCAACAGTGTGCTAGTGTACCTATCTCTCCAGAACCCCTCCAGCATCTATTATTATTTATTTTCTTCATTTTTGCCAATCTGACTGACATGAGGTGAAATCTTAATGTAGTTTTCATTTGCATGTCTCTGATTACTGGTAATTTAGAGCACTTTCTCATATATTCATTGGCTTGACCGATGTCTTCTGATGAGAAGTTTCTATTTAGCTCTTTGGCCCATTTATTGATTGGGTTGTTTGTGTTTCTGAAGTTGAGATTTTTGAGGATTTTGAAGATTCTGGATATGAGACCTCTGTCAGCAGAATCACAGCCAATAATTCTCCCCCATTCTATAGGAATCTTCTTGACTATTTGATTATTTCCTTGGCAGTGCAAAAGCTTTTTAGCTTTATAACATCCCATTCACTGACTTTTGACTTTACTTCCTTCACTTTACGAGACATGTTGAGAAAATCTTTGCCTACTCCCAAATGCTGAAGTGTTGGACCTAATTTTTCTTCCATTAGTTGCAAGGTAGCTGGTTTAATTCCTAGGTCCTTGATCCATTTTGATTTAATTCTCATGCAAAATGAAAGATATAGGTCTAATTTCAACTTTCTGCAAGTGGCTGTCCAGTTTGTCCAGCACCATTTGTTGAATAGGCTGTCTCTCCTCCATGTAATATTTCGTCCCCCTTTGTTAAAAATTAGATGCTTAAAGATTTGTGGGTTTGTTTTTTGCAAAAAAAATGTTTTATAGATGTTTTGCAATTTTGTTAGCATAACAGGATTTCAGGTCACTGTTTACCCCTTTCTAGAACTGAATTCCTTATCTATATGGCATGATGCTATCAGCATACAGTGAGGGTGATTTGAGAAATTTCCTCCTAAAATGCATTTCTGTGTTTAGTGTAAAGATGAGTTGAATACATCATTCCTCTTATCACACAATAAACTCCTCTCCTGATAGCACATGAGTTGAATTGCTTGTTGATTCTGGTTCCACCAGTAGCTATGTTTTTTTGTAAGTAACTGATGTTATTATTTTACAGACACTGAAAATCAAATAAGCAATTGCTTCCTGCATTGACTCCCAGTAAACTTAGCACTAAATCAGCATCCTTCCCCTGAAAATGCAAGATATTTTGTGGCATATATTTTTCATAACTAGACTCACTACTAAATCCATTTCTTTCCAACTCTTATCTCTCCTTTGCCTTAATTATCTTCATCTATTTTTAACTTAGCTTTTTCCTTGTTCTATATGCATCTTTGTGACTTTCCTCAAATTTTAAGTATGGATAAATACTGATAGTGATCAACTAATAGATGACTGAAGTACACTCCTGATACTGCTAGGATTTCCATCCTAAGACATTCATTTGCAAAAGTATGTACAGCTCCTATACCAATGATGGACAAAAAGCTGACTCTTGCCCTCATGAACTTACCTTTGGGTAGATAACCCATAGCACAAATAACTAATAATGCATGGTAAGATGCAACTGATGTCATGATAAAGGAAGAAATACAGTACAATGTAAGTTTTATCTAGCAATGAATTGTGGTGCCAACCTATGCTAAGAATAGTCCAACCATGAACCCAATGGCAAAAGCTAAGACTTGACACCATTGTTGGGAGCTGTCAGGTCACTAAATATACATTATTCGGTACCATCTGGCTCACTTCATCTGTCCTAAAATATATATACAGTATACAACATATATATATGTATATATAAAGTATACAACATTTTTTGCATTTTTGTATTGTATTTTTATTTATTTTATTAGTGCATTATAATTAAACATAATAGTGGGATTTGTTATTACATATTTGTACATGTACACAACATAATTTGGTCAATTCAAACATAACTTTTAAAGATATGCTCCAGGGCTAGAGTGGTGGTTCAATGGTTATGGCATTTGCCTGGCATGTGCAAGGATGCAGATTCAAACCTCAGAAACATGTGCACAATGAAGTGTCGGAGCAATGGAAGCCACATGAAAAACTAAATAAATAAAATTGATTCTTTCTCTCTCTCTCTCTCTCACTGTCCCTCACTCTCTTTAAAGAAAAAAAAGATATATTTCAGTGTTATAATTCTGAAATAGTAATCATAAAGGAAATTTTTCAAGACAATACCTTACTTTGCAGAACAATTTTGTTTGTACAATCTTAGTCTAAAGAAAAAAGGGGGGAAATGCTGTATACACAGGACAGTATTCTAAATATTTACAGAAACATAAATTTGTCTTACTATCAGGTTTGGAAAGGTGATTGCTTTAAAGTCTAAAGAAGCTAAGTTCCAAAAAGAAAGAAGAAAGAAAGAAAGAAAGAAAGAAAGAAAGAAAGAAAGAAAGAAACTAAGTACCACATACATAGTAGAGAAAGAACACTAAGGAGAATTGTCATTTAGGAGACATTTAGAAGCAGGATGTGGCTCAGTGGTACAGCACTTGACTAGCATGTTCAAGGACCTGAGTACAATACCCAGTACTGAAAAAGAAAAAAGACAGAGAGAGAGAAAAGCAAAAAGATTTCATTACAAAATACATTTGGAATTATAAACAATAGAGAGAATTCTCAATACCTTTCACACATGATAATGTGTATTAAAGATGGAGATGAGTAGGATAGATTATGAAATATTAGTGTATTTAACACTTGATAACATAGAACATCTCAACATTTTACTGGCCACTAGAGTTATATATTACTCTAGGGACTTCTTAATATCCCTGTTAGGAATTCACATTCTCTCAAATGTGAGACCTGAAAGGAGTTTCTGTTATTTGGATGAAAATAGAAAAGAGAGTTGATGAAGAAGTGCTAATTTAATATGAATTTTTCCCACACAAAATCCCTTAGAAAATCTGAGCATATATCTGTTCATTTTTTTTATAAAGGGGATTTGACCCAGGGGTGCTTAACCACTGAGGCACATCCTACTGAGCACCCCCCCCCGCCCTTTTTTTTTTTTTTCATTCTAAGTCAGTGTCTCAGTTGCTTAGGGCCTCCTTAAGTTGCTAAGGCTGACCTTGAACTTGCAATCCTCCTGCCTCAGTCTCCTGAGCCACTGGGATTACAGATATGCACCACTATACCCAGCTTGTTTTGGGGTTTTTTGTGTGTATGTTTGTTTTTTGTACTGGGTTTTGAATCCAGGTGCACTGAACCACTGAGACACATCCCTAGCCCTTTTTATTTTTTTATTGAGAGAGGGTCTCACTAAGTTACTTAGGACCTCACTAAATTTCTGAGGCTGGCTTTGAACTTGAACACTCCTGCCTCAGCCTCCTGAGTGACAGATTACAAGTGCATGCCTCTGCATTGGCTGTGCCATACATCTGAGTAATGGTAACTCTCCAAAGATGTTCACCTCCTAAACCCTGGAACCTATTAATTATGCCTTATAAGGCAAAAGGGACCCTGCAAATGTGATTAAATTGAAGTTTTCTAGAAGGGATATTATCCTGTATTATTTAGGTAGTGAACACACCACAAGGGTCCTTATATGAGGGTGGCACAATGGTGAAAAATGTAATGACAACCAGAGATTGGAGTGATGTGCTGTGAAGACGGAGGAAGGGTCAGCAGCCAAGGAAGGGAAGCAACTCTGGAATTTGAAAAAAACAAGGAAACAGATTTTCTGCTGGAACTTTCAGAGAGACAACAGTTCCACAGATACCTTGGTTTCCGCATAGTGAAATCCATTTTGAGCTTCTAATCTCCAGACTGTTAGATAATAAATTTATATTGTTTTAAGCCACTAAATATGTAGAAATTTGTTATAGCAGCAATTGGAAATTAATACAATCTCTTAATAGTTAAAAGTAAAAAAAAGTATTTATTTATTGATACTGGGGATTGAAACCAAGTGTGCTTTACTACTACTGAGCTATATCCAGCCCCCTTTTTTTTCTTTCTTTTTTTTTTTTTTTTTTTTTTTTGAGACAAGGTCTCAATTGCTTAGGGCCTCATTAAGTTGCTAAGGAGGACCTTAAACTTAACCATCTGCCTGCCTCAGCCTCCCAAGTTGCTGGGATACAAGCAAGTGCCACAGCAGCCAGCTGATAAAGAAATAATTCTTATGAGTCATAACTCCATCTTTCAGAGGTACAAGCTATTGATTTCTTCAGTTTGAACAGTTTTTTAACAGATGCAACATATATCTATTGACATTGAAAATTTTGAAAGCTGGGGGTACAGCTCAGTGGACAGCCCTTGCCAAGTATATGCAAAGCCCTAGTTTTAAAATCCAGCAATGTAAAGTCTTAATAATAATTTGGAGTGACGGTCACTTATCTCTTACTCAAGCATGTCTTCTTCTATTGACTTCTTTATACAAAGTGCATATTATTTTAATGGAAAAATAATTAGTTTAAATTAATAAAAAATAATTTGGGTTTGAATTTTCACTGGGGCCTACAGTCATTGGTGACCTGTGAGACATTCCTGCATCTTCCCACAGCTTGAAATAACCAGTCCTTCAGTAAAGCTACACCCGCTGACACAGACAGCTAGGCAAGGGTATTCACTGAGAGGGACAATAGGGTTTATGCAGCAAACCTACACCTAAAAATGTCTTAATTGGTAATAGTGTTTTGTGGGTGTAATTCTTCAAAGGAGCCAGCAAGGAGATCCCAAGTTATCAGGCCACTTAGCATAATTTCCAAGAAATGGCAGGCCTCCTAATCCTCATTCCACCAAATAAAAGAATAATCTCATAGTTCACCAATTCCCTTCTTATTTAAAACTGTTTCAAGCCTGGCATCCTTCATCTGGGACAATATATAGAGTTATTACATAGTTTCCTAAAAATGTCTCAAATCAAATAACTCTTCATGACAGAAGCTTAGCTTCAGCTCAAATGTATTTTTCCCTGCTAACATTTTTAAAGGTTATTAATTGCACATATTTTCTGGCCATTCAACATGAACACCTTTAGACCCTTAATCTAAAAGTAAAATAAAAAATATAAAGTGAAAAGCTCTTCAGCTTTGCAAATATGCATTGTGAATTTTTTGTTTTATCACACACTTACTTAAAGACTAAGATGTGGTGGCTGGGTCTCTAAAAATAGTGCATCCAGTCTTCACTCCCGCAGTGAAGGACCAGATCTGCAAGAAAGGGGGTTTTCATATGCATCTAGATTATAAGGTTAAGATCAAACAGGAGTATGTAATTTCTTCTCCAGAAGAGAAGAAACCAGCCCCAAAAGCATTTCTGAGGGCAGCTGTCAGTACTTCCAGAAGTGTCCCTCATGCAGCTCATTGGGGAAAGAAAATATTTTGGTGAAAAGCTGAAAGAAATCACTGCTCAAATAGAAGAGTATGAAAGGTATGAAACTTAAAATTCCAGCTGGGCATGGTGGTGTACACCTGTAATCCCAGTGGTTCAGGAAGCTAAGGCTAAAGGATCACAAGTTCAAAGCCAGCCTGGGAAGCTTAGTGTATCCCTAAGCAACTTAGCAAGACCCTGACTCAAAATAAAAAATAAAAAAGGGGTGGGAATTTGGCTGAATAGTTAAGGACCCCTGAGTCCAATCCTCAGTACAAAAAAAAAAATCCACTTAACTTCTATTTTTACCATTTTAAATGATGCTTCTGAGAGGCAGCTGAATGAGTGGTGATGAATTTATCTTCTGCCTCACACTGCATGGGTTGGATTCCTAACCCTGCTCGGTGACTTCAAGCAAACTACTTCATTTCTTTGTTTCCTCATCTGTAAAATGAGGATGATAGTACTAGCACCCACCTCACAGAATTCCTGTTAGGATTGAATACATGGATATATGTAAAGTGCTTAGTACAGCACCTAGGCACAGCAAGAAACTGCATATGTGCTTGTTAGCTCTTACTATTTTATCTTTGCATTTTTCTCTCCAAAAACGAATCCTAACAATATTAGCTGTCAGCTATATTTTCTCCTTTGGATTCCCCAGGGGTATATTATGGACATTCTAGCAACACAAGCCTTTAATTTAATCCCTCCACCCACCACTCCCTACCTAACCCAGAATCTGCCCTCCATCCAGGATTATGACTTTCCAGCAAATAGAATTCATAAAGTTCCCAGAATTTATACGGCATTTCAGCTGATTCCCTCCAAGGGAAGCTTTTCCAAGCCAAGCAGAGTGTAGCCCTCCTGAGGAGCACCCCATAAATATTAATGCTGAGTGACAAGCTGCCTCTCAGGGTGCCGTTGCATCCATCCATGCCAGCTCTTTCCAACATCTACCTCATTCCTGCCATGCTCTATGCCAGGATATAAGAATCACTGGGTGAGAATGCAGATTCCCAAGCCTGCCCACATTCTGACTCAGTAGCAGAGACAGCTCCAGGAGAACTTCTGCAGGCAGTCTACAAACTTTGCTCTGAGAATCCTGCTCATCCAAGCAGACGTGTGCAACTTTGTGCCAGCTGCTGAAAGAGGGACAAGAACTAGGACCATGACATACATCTCTGTACCTCCAGCACAAGGCGCCAGAGCTAGCAAGAGTAGTTGCTCAATACATAATTGCTGAGTGAGTGACAGGAACGAAAGCGCTTGCCCTTCATAGATGGAAACAACAGCACATTGCTCAAAATATAGAGAAGTACAAAGCTGGCAGGGAAAGATCACAAACAAGCATGTTAAAGAGGTGTTCCTCCACAGGAATCCCAGGCACAGAGAATGTGCAAGGTAAAGTTTCACCTGCTGCAATCTCTCTCTCTCTCTCTCTCTTTTTTTTTTTT
>PVKS010033466.1:0-21690 GCA_004027875.1 Aplodontia rufa
TAGAGTGACAACTTCTCACACTAATGGACTAGCAGAAGGAAAGACGTACACATTTCCAGACATACTTCATCAGTCTTCGCTGTTCTAAATGCCTAGTATTCGATCAAAAGCCACAAAACATGGGCTGGAGTGGTGGCTCAGCAATTTCGGTGCTTGCCTGGCAAGCACGAGGACCCAGGTTCAAACCCCAGCACCACGTACACAACTAAGTGTTGGAGCAACTAAGGCCATGTGAAAAACTAAAGTTGTTTCTCTGTCTGTCACTATCCCTCTCTCTTTAAAAAAAAAAAAACTACAAAACATAACCCATTGTCAAGGGATAAATCAATAGCAGACTGTGGTGGACCACATGCATGAATACATAAGGAATTTCAGCAGAGAGATGGAAGCTATAATGGAAAAAAATGGAAATGCTAGAAGAAAAACTACGGTAAGATAAAGAATATGCATTTGATGGACCCGTGAGTAGACTCAACACAGCTGAAAAAAGCAGTGAACTTGAAGGTTGATGGAAGCTGCCCAGCCTAATCACAAGAGAACAGTAAAGACAGTTGGGTACCAGAGCTTTGGAACAATATCACACAGTTTGAAGAGATGATGACCTATATTTAACATCAAGTTACAAAAATCTCAGAGAAAGCCCAAGCAGGATAAACAAAACAACCCCTAGACACACTATAGTCAAACTGCTGAAAATGCAAGATAAAAGAAAAAAAAGGCACACGTTACAGGAGACCAAAGAATTACATAGGATGTGTCTGGTCTGAAATTATGCAAAAGATAACAGTGACATCCTTTAAATGCGAAACGAAAAACCATGGGCAATCTCAAAATTTTACACCCAGAAAAGATATCTTTCAAAAGTGGAAAAGAAAGCCTTTTCAAACAAAAACTATGAGAATTCATTACCAGCATTAACAGCAATGTTCAAAGAAATTCCTCAGATGGAAAGACTGCTACCAGGGGGCTGGAGCGGTGACTTGGCGGTTACGGTGCTTGCCTGTCATGCTCGAGTACGCGAGTTCAAACCCCAGCTCCACGTACACAACGAGTCTTGGAGCAATGGAAGGCACATGAAAAACTAAATAAAAGTTGCTTCTCTCTCTCACTCTCTCTCTTACTATCCCTCTCTGTTTAAATACAAAAAGGGTGGGTTGGGGATTTAGCTCAGTGGCAGAGCGCTTGCCTAGCATGCGCAAGGCCCCAGAGTTCGGACCTCAGCCCTGAAAAAAAAAAAGACAAAATGTATCTTAAAAAAAAGAGAGAGAGAGAGAGAAAGACTGCTACCAGAAAGAGACTTGAATGTACAGGGGGGAAAAAAGATCCCCTGAAATGAAGGCAAACATAATAGAAGACATTATTTTTCTTTTGGTACTGGGGATTGGACCCTCTAAAATACATCCCCATTCGTCTTTTAAAAATTTGAGACAGGATCTCACTAAGTTGCCCAGGCTGTTCTCAAACTTGTGATCCTCCTACCGTAGCCTCCTAAGTAGCTGGGATTACAGACTGGCACCACCATGCCTAGCAAGACATTGTTTTTAAAATTATTAATCCCTTGGAGATACTTACTTTCTAAAGCAAAAATAGTAACAATGTCTTGTGAGTTTATAGAGCTTGTACAACTAAAATTTAAGACAACAGCTGCACAAGAGATGGGTGGGGGTGTTGGGAGTTGGCCATTGTAAGATTCCTACCCTATATTACTGTTTGAGGGTTTCTGTGATTGGTGATTGATGATAGGTGTGCATTGTGAACACATCTTTTAAAGAAGCACAGATACAAAGGTCGGTGCTGCCATGGAGTCCAGCAGAGGTGAGCAGCCCACAGTCCACATCCTGCCCTCCACCTGTTTGGGTCAGTCAAGCTTTATTAGACTCAGCCATGCCCATGGGCTTCCTCCATGTCAGTGGCTTCTTTTGCTTTCTCATGGCAGAGCTGAGTAATTGTTGAGTAGTTGCAATGGAGTCTGCATGATGCACAGAGTCTGAGACAGTCTTACTGGTCCTTCACAGAAAAGGCTTGCTGAGCCCTGGGGCTGCAGGAGCAAGGTGGCAACGAGGTGGCCCAAGGAGGCTGGATAATCCATGGGAGAAATGATAAGAATTCAAATTACAGAGGCCATGTGATTTGGAACCAGGATATATTTTCAAGGTAGAACCAACACAACATGGGCAAAATTGACAGTAGTTTATTTCTAGTAAAGGATACTTTTTTAAAATATATATAAAGAGAGAAGGACAGTGAGAGAGAGAAAGAGAGGAATAACTTTATTGAGTTTTTCACATGGCCTTCGTTGCTCCAACACTTAGTTGTGTACGTGGTGCTGGGGTTCGAACCTGGGTCCTTGCACTTGCCAGGCAAGCGCCGAAACTGCTGAGCCACCACTCCAGTCCTAGGATACTTTTCTTTTCTTTTTTTTACAGGATGAAGCAGAGCTGATTTTATTCACAGGTAATGTGGTTTACGTAGACAATCCTACCAAAACTGAGTGAGTTCAGCAAGGTTACAGGCTACGAGATTCATACATAAATATCAGTTATCTTTATAGTATCAATGAATGATTAGAAATTGAAATTTTAAAAGTACCACTTATAATACCATCAAATAAGCAAAATACTTAGACATAAACTTAACAGAACACATACTGAGATAATGAAAATTACAGAATATTGCTGACAAAAATTAAAGAATATCTTAGGATACTTTTCTTAACAACAAAAAACTATACAGAAGATCAACTGAGAAATTGACCCAAAAACTCCACAAGATTATTTTCTTTCTTTCTTTTTTTTTTTTTTAAGAGAGAAGGACAGTGAGAGAGACAGTGAAAATCAATTTTTATTGAGTTTTTCACGTGGCTTTCGTTGCTCTGACAGTTGTGTATGTGGGTTCTGGGGTTTGAACCTGTGTACTTGCACATGCCAGGCAAGCGCCATAACCACTGAGCCACCGCTCCAGCCCCCCACAAGATTATTTTCATGTGATTGAAGCTGGATTTGGACATTCAGCACCATGTTTTTGGCACCTCCTTCTCCTCCTGCAGCTCCAAAAGTATCCTACATCCAGAGCCCCTCAGGTTAAGATGAGCGGAATTTGGAAACTATAGATCTAAAAGAGTACAAATTGCACATCTCCCAGACAAGCCTTAACACATGATGGTGCATCTCTGAGCACACCAGTGTGGTGCTACTTGGCCAACATCCAGCAAGTGTCAGCACCAGTGACAGGCTCTTCCTGTCACCCCTGTTACAGGAAAGGAATCTGCTTGCAGTGGGCATGGGGGTGCAGAAACAATGCAGCCACAATGGACCGTTGCGGTGCCGCCTGGCTGGCAAGGGGCAGACACATGCCTGGGGCAGGTAGGTTTTTAGATGCCGACTTGTCTGGACACAAAGAGAAGCAGAGATGTTCTCAGGGAGGGCCTGTGTTGTGAGTTGAATTTGTCTTCTGGATCTCAAATATTCAAATCCTAATCCCTAGAGATTCAGAATGTGGCATTGTTTGGAGATACGGTCTTTACAGAGGTGTGAGGAAGAAGTCATTCATGCGGGTTCTAATCTAATACAACATGTGTCCTTATAAAAAGGGGAAATTTGGACCCAGAAACAGAGGGAAAATTAAGTGAAGAGAAGAAGAGGAAGGCCACCTACAAGCCAAGGACAGGTGTGGGACAGGACCCCGCCCCTGCCCACAGCCTCAGAAGGAACCAATTCTGCCATCACCTTGATCTCAGACTTCCAACTTCCAAAAGTGTGGAGAATAATTTCGTTGAAGCTGCCCAGTCCTAGTACTTTGAAAGGCAGCTCAAGCAGATGCAATGTGTCAGCCCACTCTGATGGTGAGAAGAGGGGGCTTCCCACTGAGCACCAGGATGCCTGCCCACACATCCCAGTGCCATGTGGCCCTTCAGTGTGTATAGGTGGGGCAGCATGAGAGACTTCAATTTACATTATCACATACTTACCTTACTGTGTAAATGCTTCTAAGAATAGTTATGCAATGCTACTAAAACTACAAGTTTATGGAGGGGTTGTGGAGAGGTAGGCACACTAGCACACTGTTGGTGGAGCTGCAGACTGGTACAGGGCCTCTGGAAAGCGGTGTGGAGAATCCTAAAAAACTAGGGATGAGCCCACCATACGATCCTGCTATTCCACTCCTGGGTATTTTTCCAGGGGATTTAGAATCAGCACATTATAGTGACACAGCAATATCTATGTTCATAGCAGCTCAATTTACTATTGCTAGATTATGGAAACAACCCAGATGTCCCTCACTGGATGAATGAATCCAAAAACTGTGGTACATATGTACATGGAATTTTACACAGCAATTAGAAACAATGATGTTGCAGCCTTTGAAGGTACATGGATGGCTATGGAAGAAATTGTGCTGAGTAAAATCAGCTTAACCCAGAGAACCAAGGGTCGAATGTCTCCACTCGTCTGTGGAGGCTGAAACTAGACCCTGGCCATTGAGAGAGGTGGTCTATTATCATGTGTGAAATCCTGATAAGGTGTAATGTTATATAACCTAATACTGTTTTAGAGATATTATGGGAAGGGGAAGGGAGGGATAAGGGTGGGTAATTGGGGGGGCACTCCTGGGGGTAACTCTAATATCCAAAATCTATTCACATTTTATATTATTTTGTTAAAAACTTGTGTGGTTGTTCAAAAATAAATCTCTCAATTAAAAAACTACAAGTTTAAATGCTAATTTAAAAATGGATGCAAATGAAAAGCTTCCTACTGGGTTCCAGGGAATACCCTCATTCTTTCTGAGAGTTTTGTGATCTTCAGCTCTAGCTGCCTTCCAAGCTCCACATGGCTGTGCACATACACAGTCTCTCGCACACGCACACCACACACGCGCATACACACACACACACACTCGTGCCTTCACCAAGAAGGCAATGAAGAGAATTGATTGATCTACAGAACAACTACAGACAAGTTCCTGTTTCTCCACGTTTTGGCCTCCTCCAGCTCCCTGCAGACCAGTCTTCCAGCTCTGGAAAATGGTTCGCACGCACCCCAGGTCGCCCTGCAGCTGCATTTGGCCCAGCCAAGGAAGGCAAAGGGTGGATACCTCGGTTCTTCAGAGCCCCAGTGTGCTGTAAATGCCAAGCATTTACAAGACCCCGGAGGAGAAGCAGGACGTTTATTTTACAGGAAAAAAAGGGGTGGGGGAGCTCTTGGAGCAGTGACCAGCATGCACAGATAACTTTATTGCTTGTGTGTTTAGGTGATGGCGACTCACGGTTTGCACCAAGGGGGATAAAGAATACAACGACGAGGTCCCTACTCTGGCACCTCTCCCCTTCTCTTTCCTCTCTCACCTTCTTTGACTCCATTTTTCTCATCTTCCCCATTTCCTCTCTCACTCCCTCCGCAGTCTCTTTCCATCTCTCTCTTCCTCTGTCCCCAACTCCCTCCTCTCCCTGCGTCCTGGCCAACCAGCTTGCTTTCATTCGCCAGGGACCTGGTCCAGGGCAGGCGCGCACAGGACGCCGAGAACGCCGTCCGGGGCGCGCGCGCAGGGCTGCAAGGTGGCTGTGCCTGCAAGGCGAACCGGGCTGCCCCGGGCAGCCGCGTCCGGAATCCCCGGCACCGCTGCGCTCTCCTGGGTGGGCGCCCCGCGCTCCGGGAAGCAGAAGCTGCACGTCTCCACCGGTTCGGGCTGTGCGCCCGCGGAGCTGCCAGTTTCCATCGAGGGGTCTGCGAGGACAGGAGAGGACGTCGAGCTAGTGGCCGCCGCACTGCCCTGCACCCCTCTTCCTGGCAGCCCTCCGCAAGTCTCCCCGGATCCAGGAACTAAGGGCCACCCCAGGCTCCCCCATTCTGGCCCGCTCTGACCAGTTCGGGAGCAGGCTTTCAAATCTTGGCTCTCGCTTAAACCAGCCACACACCCCACCCCTCCCGGTGACCGCCTCCCCGTTTTAGCCCAGGCGCCCTGGGAAGCTGGTGGCCACCCTCCACCGCCCTCTCTCTTTTTGTCCAGCTGTTTTAACCGGATTTTTATGGCGATACTATAGGAAGGTGTTCCAGACCTCTACCGGGAAGATCTGAACGCGGTCCATACAGAAGCAGGCAGAAACAGATCGGAGAGAGTCCTGGTCACACAACAGTGTGGAGGGCAGGGACACGGGTTTCACGCACTCACCGTGGGAGGACTTGATTCTGGCTCTGCAGGGCCCAGCTGGGGGCTGGCTGGAAAGCGGATCTCCCCTCCTCTTGAGGAAGCAGGCCACTGCCACCAGGAAGCAGCAGAAGATGGCACATAGGCAGAGCCCCAGTGTGCTGTAGACTAGCGCCAGCTGGTCGGCGGTCAGCTTCGGTCCTAAAGGGACTGCCAGACAGCGCAAAGGCCTTTCTGAGTTCAGGAGGGTACCCAGGGTCCTTCTCCAAAGTGTCTCCTCCTCAAACCAGCAGCTACCCTCCTGCTCCTCCGCCCCAGAAACCCTCAGTTCCCCTTCCTGCCCTGGTCCTCCTTTACCCCTTGGTGGGCCCAGGCAATCCATGTGGCCATCCCCAGCTCTCAGCTTCCTTTTTGACTCCTGGAGAGGTGGGATTCCTTTCCCGACCCTGAGGCTTGGCTAGTATGCTTTCTGGGTCCTAGAGAAAATTGGCATCCTCTGCCCCACACTGGTGACAACTTCTTCCTACACCTCAAAACTGGACATTTTTCAAGCTGGCCCTTTCTGTTGTCTCCACTTGCTATGGAAGGACACAGAAATGGATGGATGTGGGGATGATAACGCAGGGAGGGTGTCTCCATCTCCATCTGCCCTGCACCGGCCCCTCCTCCAATGAGGA
Source organism: Aplodontia rufa (assembly GCA_004027875.1). Lineage (NCBI taxonomy): Eukaryota > Metazoa > Chordata > Mammalia > Rodentia > Aplodontiidae > Aplodontia > Aplodontia rufa. The sequence continues at coordinate 6,822 of PVKS010033466.1, forward strand.
GCCTCCCTGCCCCTCCAGTTTATAGGACAGCAGGACCAGTAAGACTACTAACCAGGGGCTGAGCTGTGGCTCAGCCACATCACACCTGCCTGCAAGTTGAGGACCCGGATTCAAACCCCAGCACCATGTACACAACTAAGTGTCAGGGCAGTGAACACCAGAAGACCAGATGAAAAACTAAAGTTGGTTCTCTCTCTCTCTCTCTCCCCCCTCCCTCTCTCTCTCAAAAAAAAAAAAAAATCCTAACCAGCCTCCATCCTTGGGTGGCAAGTGTGAACCAGGAGGGCTTGGGAAAAGGGGTGTCAATCACACAGCTGCTCTGAGTTTTGATGCCAGAGAAAGACCCACTTTCAGGCCAAAGCCCTTCCTGGACATTTTTCCTTGTCCCAGGCTCTCTACTGGACCCTGGAATTGAGAAGTGCCCTAGGTCCTGAAGTGAAAGGACAGATAGCAAGATGGAACATAATATGCACACACTGAACTTACGCATGCAAACCCATGTATGATGTACCAGTTACTTACTGAGCATTTTCTGTACAACATTTTCCTTAATCTTCCTGTTCCATTGGTGGATTGGTTATCCTCATTTTTAAAAAAAAATTTTTTTTCAGGGCTGAGGACCGAACTTGGGGTGTTGCGCATGCTAGGCAAGCGCTCTGCCACTGAGCTAAATCCCCAACCCCTGGTTACCCCCATTCTAAAAATTGAGATATAATTCATATACCATCAGATTCACCATTTTAAAGTAGACATTTCACTGGTTTTTAGCATATCGATGAGATTACTCAACCATCTCCACTGTCTAATTTGAGACCTTTTCTCTCACCCCAAAAGCACCCTGTCCCATGAGCTCTGTCCTCTCTGTCCTTTTCTGCTGTCTCTGTGGGTCTGCCTATTCTGGATGTTTCAGATCAATGGAGTCAGACCCGATGTGACTTTTTTGCTTCTGGCTTCTTTCTCTTGGCACCGTATTTTCAAGGTCCACGTGTGCAGAGGAGCGCATCAGAACTTCTTTTCTGGGGCTGGAGCTCAGCAGTTACGGCGCTGACCTGGCATGAGCGAGGATGCGGGTTCAAACCCCAGCACCACGTATGCAGTGGCGCCTTGGAGCAATGCACATGAAAGACTAAATAAAATGGATTCTCTCTCTCTCTCACTGTTCCCCTCTCTCTTTAAAAACAAAACAACTTCATTTCTCTTTCCTCTGTCTTGCTGAATAACATTTTGTTTATCTCCTTATTACTTCAGCATTCAGGTTGCTGGGCACTGTGAATAAAACTGCTATGAAAGTATACATGCGAGTCTTCCCACAGATGTGTTTTTAATTTTCTTGGGTGTAGAACTGAGAGATGTCATGATTCCTTCTTCTTTTTTTTTTTTTTTTTTTTTTTGTACTGGGAATTGAACCCATGGGCACTTTACCACTGAGCTACATCCTCAGCCTTTTTTTTTCTTTTCTTTTCTTTTCTTTAAGAGAGAGGGACAGAGAGAGCGAGAATCTGTTTCATTTAGTTTTTCATGTGGCTTTCATTGCTCTGACACTTCGTTGTGTACGTGGTGCTGGGGTTTGAACTCGCGTCCTCGCGCATGCCAAGCAAGTACCTTAACCACTGAGCCACTGCTCCAGCCCTAGCCCTTTTTATTTTTTATCTGGAGACAGGTTCTTACTAAGCTGCTTAGGGCTTCCCTAAGTTGCTGAGGCTGGTTTTGACCTTGCGATCCTCCTGGCTCAGTCTCCCAAGCCACTGGGATTACAACTGTGTGCCACTGTGTCCGGCTGACTGCTTAACTTTTTAAAGATTTGCCACACTGCTTTTCACAGCACCCCCACCATTTTACACTGCATTTTGTTGATGACAAAACTGAGTCTCAGCCATATTGTTTGTTCCCTGTCTTAGACCTGTAGCCGAAAGCCGGTATGATGGACTCCCAGGTCAGCGCTCTGGGCCAGTATGCCTCATCCTTACGCACACTCAGATTCAAGAGCTGATGAAGTGGTGCAGCTGGGAGGATCCTTATTGGTCATTCGGTGTCACTGTGACATTTACAAAGTGGAGACAGGAGATCTGGGTGAACTGGTACCATACCCAAGCCTGTGGGGCTGTTTTATATGCACCATGCCCAGAGCTCAGAAAGCCCATAGAGGAGGGGAATCAAACACCCCAAGTGCTGGCTGTGAGTCTCGGGATGTGGTGCTACACATCTGGAGACTGAGACCTACTTGCTTCCACTGGACTCTGGAACAGAACAAAGATGTCACACAGGCTGGATCCATGGGAGAGAAGCTGGCAGCCCTTACAGCAGAGATGGAATGCCAGCTACAAGACCGTTGCTGAGCAGAAACGGACAGCCACTTTGATTCAAGGAGCAAGACTGAGCATTTGCACATTTCAAATGTTTTCAGCACAAGGTTTGAATGGACCACAGAAGAACAGTCACTGACACCACGTCCTGGAGGAATCCCCGCCCTTCAATTCTGGGCTGGGTTGGGTGGGACTCATTTTTGTCCAAGAGGATGTCACGGAGGTAACCCAGCCTTGGCCCTACACCTGTAGAAAGCCTGGAAGCCCCGATTTTTACTCTTAGAGGATCCAAACCATCACTGAGAAGTCCAGCTGGGGAAGCCACAAGAAGAGACCCAAGGGAAAGGGACAGGCCTTGAGTACAGACAGAAGAGGAGTGCGGTGTGGCCATCCCAGTGTCAGAGTCAGTCCCCCAAGGACCCCTTCCCTAGCACCATCCACCTGGTGGCCCCATGAGACACCCCAAGTGAGACCAGCAGAAGAGCTGCCCTGAGCATACCCCTCTATCCCCAGAACTGTGAGGTGTAGCAAAACAGCTGCTATTTTTAGGGCACTAAGTTTCAGGTGGCTTTTGCATGCTGCAATGGATGAACATCAAGAGCCCCTCTGCTTGGCGGGCAGTAGAGGACTTTTCCAGTCTCTGCATTCCTTGCTGCCCAGAAACATGATTTGAGGTTTCCTGTGGGAAGCGAAAACTAGTCCCTACCTGGAGACCTTCCCATAAGACATGCTCTTCAAAGCCCCTGGACTAAGAAGTGAAACACAAATTTAAAAAAAAATCATTTTCTACTTGTCACACAAGGGATGTGGGAAAACATGAGCCTCACACATTGCTGCGGGGGGCATTGCCTCTTTTCAGAAGTATCTATTGCAATTTCTTTCTTTACTTAGTAGTGGGGATTGAATCCAGGGGTGCTTAACCACTGAGCTACACCTCCTGAGCCTTTTTTTAATTTTTTTTGAGACTGGGTCTTGCTAAGTGACTGAGGCTGGCCTCAAACTTCAGATCCTCCTGCTCTGCCTCCTGAGTTACTGGGATTATAGATGTGCACAACTGGGCCTGATCATTTACCACCATTTAAAATGTAGTTTCCTGATTCCTTTGACTGCCACCTTCATGTCTATGAGTATGTCCCCCCATGTAGACACAGGTATATACATCATTCACAGTTGCCAAAGACTTGAGACAGGCTAGGCCTCCAGCAGCAGAGACAGTGGACTGTGAAATGTCCAAGAGTTGGAAAACTATGCAGTCACTATAAAAAAATGAGTCAGGCGTGTGTGTCCTGAAAGGTAGTGATCACCAAGATACATGGAATGACAGAGCTCGGCGAGCACTCCGATGCCTCCTCTGGATGAGGAGATGTAAACATGCCTCATCGGAGATTTATGTGATGAAAAAGAGACAAGAAGATGCTAACGGTCATTGCTGCTGGGAGAGAAACTGAGAGGTGGGATGGAGATTTCCCACCAAAGCTTTTTTAAAAAATATTCTTTAGCAAGACACGGTGGCATGAACCTGTAATCCCAGCAGCTCGGGAGGCCGAGGCAGGAGGATAGCATGTTCAAAGGCAGTCTCAGCAATTTAGTGAGGCCCTAAGCAACTTAGCAAGACCCTGTCTTAAAATTAAAAATGAAAAATGGGCTGGGGACGTGACTCAGTTCAATCCTTAGTACCAAAAAAAAATTATTTAAAGAAATTATGTATGCACATCATCTACAAAAACAGATCACCTAATAATTGCTCTGGGAGTCCACACTTTAATTTTCACCCCCAGTGCTGGGGATGGAACCCAGGGCATGCTAGGCAAGTGCTCTACCTCTGAACCAACGCCCCAGCCCCATACTTGTAAAAAGCCATGTTGCAGCTGACCAGGGCGGATGGGGAGGTCACACGGCAGGTTTCAGCTGCTCTTGGGGCCTCCAACAGAAGAGTCACCAGGTCTCTCCTGGGGGCAAGAGATAGTCTGCACTGGCTCACTGGAGACACACATGTCACTTCTCTGCTTCCCTTCATTCAATCATGAAGGTCACTCCGTCCAAAACCTCGGGTGCCGCCTTCTGTCGGCCTCCCTCCTGTGACTTCCCTCAGACCCGGCCAAGCCTAGCTCCCGGGCAGTGGGAAACCCTTGCTCCAAGTTTTGGGTATGGAACCCAGGGCTTCACACATGTTAGGCAAGCATTCTACCACCCAGTTACTTCTCTAGCTGGTGAGCAAGTTTTTGTCAGAAAAAGAGAATATCAAGTTCAGGGGACATGGCCCCTGGTTGCAGTTCCCAGATACTACTACCAGAGGGCACCATACATAGCTTCTGATATGGAGACAGCCAGGTGGGCCCCAGGGAGTTTATTTCTAAGCCAATTTTTGTTAATTTTGTTTTGCTTTTTTCTTTGTGTCTGTTTTTTTAAAACTGTTTTCAAAGCCATCTATCACCTATAAATAGAGTTTCCCCTGCCTGCTGCTGTCCCAGCTCAGCAGCATTATAAATTGTCACTTAGGGGTCACACAAAGGAAATTTTGTGGTCCTGGCAGGGCTGAACCAAGAACCCAGTGTGGCTTGGCCTCAGATGGTTGCTCTGGAGGGCAGGAAGGCTTAAGGTCATCTTAAGCCTGGCGTCTGCAGCCACAACTGAATGTGTCTCAATTTCTTTGAGCCTCAGTTCCCTCATCTATAAAATGGTTCACATGATTGAGATAACAGACAGACATGAATAGGAGGCCGCTAGCCTGGGTGGAAATTCCAGCAAGTCACCAAGGTCCCCACACCCGTAAGCTCACCAACCACGGGAAAGGGGCCTGGGGAGAGGCGGGGACCACCCGAGTGGTGTGTGTGTGTGAATTTGGGAACAGTGGGAGGCTGTGAGGAGGTTTCACGTTCGGTGTGTGGGCGTCCACTGAAACCCTTTTCCAGAGTGCCACAGACCCCACTCACCTCTCTCCCTAGGCCCTGGGGTCCTCGAATCTTTCTGAGACCACCTTTCCTGAGAGTGAATCTCTGCCCTCCTGAAAGGAGGGGTGGTCACGGCCACATCGGGAGGGGGACACAAGTCCGTGCTGCTGTTCTCAGCCCCCTTGCCCACCCTTGGATCCCATCTGTTGGCTTTTCAACTGGCCAAGCTCTCTACAAAGTGGCTCCCAGGTCCCTACATCCTATGCCAGCTGCTGCCCTTCTTCTCTTCACGAGCAAATCTTTTTTTCCCCTCTCCTCTCCATCAATTGTCTGCTCTGTCTCCCCAGCTTCTGTCCCATCTTAGCAGGTCCCAGTACTGTGGCTTCAGCTATTGGGGGACAAAATAGGAGTTTGGTCTTGCCTGCACTGGGAACCCCAGGGCACAGTCAGGACAGAAGGAAAGAAAACCTTTTGGCTCTGAGATAAACTAAAAAACAAACAATAAAACCAGTAACTAGAGCTACCAGTCCTGTTCTAGTTCCCAAAATAAATATTGAGCAGTTCTGGGACCAAAAGCCATGTGACCACCCAATCCTTGGTAGCGCTGGTCACTAAGGTCTGAGCCACGTCTGTGATCCTTATACAGGAAACTGCCCCGTTTCTGCTAGAGACGCTATTGAGCACATTATAAGAGGTCATTATTTTGGAAGAGCCTCCTGTACACAGCCCCAGCAGACCAGGCTAAAAATCAAAATGTAAGTCAGGTTTGGGGGTGCACACCTGTGATCATTGCAAGTTGTGGGGGCCGAGGCAGAAGGATTGCAAGTTTGGGGCCAACCTGGGCAACTCAGTGAGCCCTGGGGATGTAGCTCAGTGGTAGTGTGTCCCTGGATTCAATCCTGAATACTAAGGGGGGAAAAACATGGAGTCACTCATGCTAAGGGTTCATGTCACCAAGCTGAAACTAAGCTGTTTATCTGATCTTCCAAGACACCAGGAGAAATGAGAGAAGAGTCACACTTTCCAAAGAGGCCAGTCTCAACCAGCTTGATAATGAACTTCTTATGTCTTTACTGTTCCACAAAAATAAAGGTTACCTGAAGGAACTTGTGTTAACCGGCAGTTCTTTTTCCTAAGTCTCTCTGCCTGTCCCTGTCTTAATCGGCAAGTCACTTTGAAATAACCAGTCTTCTTTTTGTTCTGTTTCTACTTTCTTCAGTCTTTGTCCTCTGCTTAGCTCAATAGAACACACTCTATTTTATGGAATGAAGTGTTACCTGATTCTAGAATCCAAATAAAGCCAATTAAGATTGCCTTCAATTGACACTGCCAAGTGCAACCTCAGCTTGGGGACACCTGAAAATGGCCTTTTGTAGCATTTCCTGGTCTCACTGTGGCCAGAGCTGGCAGATATTTGTAGGCATGCTATGACTGCCGTTCTCTGTGGTCTTTATTATTCCTTCTAGAACTTTCCACTTTGTCCGTCTTTGTGTACATATACAACCCTACTGAGTCTCCTCTATTTCTTCCTCTGCTGACCCTCAAATGCAGATCCACCCCCAAACACAGGGCTTCTTTCAAAATCCTTGGACAACATTTTCCATTCTTGTGACTTTAACTGCCACTTCTAAGTGGATGAAATCCAAGTTCTCCAGATGAGATGCCTTCCAGAGCTCCCACTGCATGCAGTGATCCTGGCTGTCCCAAGGGTGGCCTCAGTCACATGGGGTGTTCCCATTCAAAGCTCACAGAGCCTCTGGAGTTCCTGCCCTGAGAGACAGCCCTGTCCCTTACAGAGCCCCCCACCCAAGGTATGTCCCCTTGTAGCCTGTGCGTGTGAAGGGAGAGTCTTTGCAGATGTAATAAATGAAGGACCTGGAGACGAGGAGATCTTGGACTAGGGTGGGTCCCAGATCCAATGACAAGTGTTTTTAGAAGGTGGGAGGAGAGTTAGACATGGAGGACACATGAACATGGAAGAAGAGACTGGAATGATGGGGCCACAAGCCAAAGTATGCCTGCAGGGTTCCAAAGCTGGAAAAGGCAGGAAGGAGCCTTCCCTTGAGCTTCTGGAGAGAACACACAGCCCCGCGCAAACCTTGGTTTTAGACCTTCTCCCTCTACCACTGTGAGCACATCAGTGTGTGTTGTTTTACGCCACTTGGGCTGTGGAGCAAGGGCTCAGCAGCCACAGAAAACTAGCCCAGTTCACCAAGAAGGGCAGCCGGCCCTCACACAGGGGCCACTGTCCATATAAACAGCAAATGTGAAGTCATTTAAGCCTTGAGAGAGCTCCATCAGGTCAATATGGGTGGGGTCAGTTGGGGACAAGCAGTTGTAAGACTTCCCCAGGTCACCCCAGAGGTGAGGTTAGAATTCAGGTGGCAGGCAGCCCAAGGGCTGCTCACAAAGTTACCTGGTTTGTTTTTCTGTTGTTTTTAGAGAATCAATTTTATTATTATTATTTTTTAATCTGGTTTGTGTTTCTTTGACACTTAGTTGTATAGGTGGTGCTGGGGATTGAACCCAGGTCCTTGCACATGCCAGGCAAGCACTCTACCGCTGAGCCACCGCTCCAGCCCCACCTGCAGGTCTTAACTTGGGAGCCTAGGAGGCCCATGGGTATTCTCCAGAGGCCCGAGACTTGACGAATCAAGCAAAACCAATCTTTACTTTCTCTCCTGGCTAACTGAAATTTAGCTTCTTTCCATTATATATGGAGGCCACCATGAGCTACATGAGTAGTGACCATGACTCCGTCTCCAGCAGAATCACAGGTAGTATTTCCAGACTCCTCCGCAACAGTTAAAGAGAGCTGGAGATGTCCTCCGTGATCATCATTAGTTTGAAATCACTGTTGTCACCTGACCTGTCACTTTAGTTGATTACTTCATGCATGAACACTGAAGCACCTGGGTTAATTCTGTCACTGTGATGTGTTCCACATTTCCATACCTATATCTCAGCGTGGTTTCTTTGTTACCCTATCTATGCGCTCCCTCCCCCACAGCGAGGATTCGAGGCTTCGAGGCTTCGTGGTACAGAGGCTGAGTGGCTCCAAATTGGTCAGATGAAATCGGATGTAAGAGTTTTTCCACCCACTTCCTAATTTCATGCCTCTCTTTCATCTCAGGGTTTTTTGCTTTTGTTTTTGTTTTGTTCCAGGGATTTGAACCCAGAGTCACTTAGCCACTGAGCAATAGGGCTTCGCTAAGTTGCTGAGGCTGGCTGCGAACTTGCGATCCTCCTGCCTCAGCCTCCCAAGCCACTAGGATTATATGCACGCGCCACTATACCTGGCCCATCTCAGGTTCTTGTCATCTGTGGCCTCCAGTATTGCCAGAAAGAGCCTGTCACACGGAATCCCTGCTGCCGTCGTCGGCACCATCCATGCCCCCCGGGGTGAAGGGAAAGATCTCCTTACAACCACATTCTGACCCTCTGTCCAGTTGTTGCATTCCGGTCTCTAGAAGGACACTGGCCTCCCCAGCCTGGCAAGGCAGGGCCCTCTGTCATCTGGCACATGACCCCTCGCAGTGCCATCCCTGGCCACCATGGAATGCTGTCTGTTCTTTCTCAGTTCTCCTCCTCGTCCTTTGGAAGCTTTCAAGGGATGTGCCTCTCCAGGCTGCCCACATCCCCCGGAGAGAGGTGGATGATCCCTGCACTCTATCCCCAAGCCCTGGCAGGGAGCCCATCCTGTGGCTTAGAGCTGCTTGTTCAACCTTCTAGGAGAAAAGAGTCTCAGTCTCCCAGTCTTTCTCTCCCTCTCTCTCCACACACTTACCAGGGATTGAACCCAGGGGCACTTATTTTATATTTAATTTGAGGCAGGGTCTAAGTTGCTCAGAGCCTTGCTGTGTTGCTGAGGCTGGTCTTGAACTTGTGATCCTCCTGCCTCAGCCTCCTGAGTCTCTGAGATCACAGGCATGCACCATTGTGCCCAGTTCTGGCTCTATATTTTGATGTTGGAGGTTTTCAAGTCTCCACCATCCCTCACCCCAGGCACTGAGATCAATGTATCATTTGCATAACTCTTATCTGTTGTCTATCCCCCCATGAGACTCTGAATTCCATGGGGTCAGGACAGGATCTGCACAGCAGGCCCCTCAGTGAAGGAATGGAGTTCTGAGTGGGCTGCATGAGAAACCTAGAGTGGGGTGAGGTGGGGCCTGGTGGGGATGGAGACTAGTGGTGGGTGACAGGATTCAGAAAGCCCACAGAGCAGGCAGAGGACAGATCAACCCTTCCACTGGGTTCTACTTGGTCACATGGTGTCCTCTGCTCCTGGCCCTCAAATAGGTCCACATCTGGTCCGTTCCCTTTGCCCATGGCCCTAGTCTTCCTGTTTACAACCCACACCACCAGGCCTAGCCCCTGCTCCACCAGCACATACAGGTATGAGAGAGGAGAGAGCAGAACAGATCTCAGCCCCAGATCGCTGGAGAGATGCAGGGCAAGGACAAGGGACAGCAGGAGAGTCACCAAGTCTCTGAGGTTCTAGGAGGTCTGTGGTGACCCCTGGCTGCACACGGTACAAGTGGAGCAGCCAAAGCTGCAGGTGAGGCAGGGTAATGCTGACCCACAAGCTCCTTGCTCACACCCCACCCACACACCATGGAGCTCCACCCCTTCTCATTGGTCGGGAGCCTCTGTTGCTTCCGCTGGAGGCTGAGATTTGGTGGAGGCCTGGGGTGGCCCCTGGGGAGGGGACTAGGAGAGGTTGGTCAATGGGTACTAAGTGACAGGAGAAATAAGTTCTGACACTCTCTTGAACAGCAGGGTGAATTTACATAATGATGACGTACTGGGTATTTCAAAAAACGGTAAATGAAAGGATTTTGAATATTTTCACTACAAAGAAATGACAGATGCTTTACAAATAGATCTTCTTAGCCTGATTTGAAAATCACCCAATTAATATTGCATCAAAACATCACATGATCCCTTTCCACCTCCCTAATCCTGCAGGTGGGTGAGCAAGATTAATGTCTTCCCATCCAAGGCTGAGTTATCTGTCCTTGGGCTCACAGACCACAGGCATACCTGCGTATCTAGGAAATGGCTCTCTCTCAAGGCTGGGACAGGAGTCCCCAGGGTTTCTCCTTTGCAAGCAAAGCAGTAAAATTTATATACTTCCTTTTTCTCAAAACCTGTCCTCATGACTGGATCCGCATCAGGGACAAGGACAGAGCTTTCAGTATCATGATTACAGAGAAGCTTTCAACTGTATTAGGAATTACGCTGCTGGGGCTGGAGCGGTGGCTCGGCAGTTATAGTGCTTGCCTGGTGCGCGCTAGTACAAGAGTTCAAACCCCAGCACCACGTACACAATGAAGCGTGGGAGGAAGGAAAATCACATGAAAAACTAAATAAAAAAAATTGCTTCTGGGCTGGAGTGGTGGCTCAGTGGTCATGGGGCTTGCTTTGCATGCACAAGTCCGTGGGTTCGAATCCCAGCACCATGTACACAACAAAGTCTCAGAGCAACAAAGACCACATGAAAAACTAAATAAAATTGATTCTCTCTTTCACTGTCCCTCTCTCTTTGGGGGCTAGAGCGGTGGCTCAGCGGTTTCCGTGCTTGCCTGGCAAGTACGAGGACCTGGGTTCAAACCCCAGCACCACATACACAACTAAGTGTTGGAGCAACTGAGACCATGTGAAAAACTCAATAAAGTTGTTTCTCTCTTTCTCTGTCTCTCACTGTCCCTCTCTCTTTAAAAAAAAAAAAGTTGCTTCTCTAAAAAAAAAAAATCACATGATACTCCATAAATTGTATAACTTTATGTGTCAGTTAAAATAAAAGGTATAAAAGGAAAGAAATGAAAAGAACTCCAGGGGTCCCTTACAAAGGTCCCTCTCACTGTCAAGTCCTTCCTTCTTGCCCACAGACTTCTGGAGAGTCTGTCTGAATTGTTTTTCTCTCCTGGGACAACTACCCTGGCCTCTGGCCATTTGCCTGACTCTGGGCTTCCTAGATTGCAGACTCTTCATCTCTAGGCCTGGTGACCCGTCTCCCTCGCACCCCGACCCTCACCACCACACAAGCTGACCTCTGGTGGCTCACCTGGACCCGCCTCGGCGCCCCTGTGCTCCGATCCCTGCGATCCCTGGAATCTTCCCAGGTTATCTGACCTGGTTTCTGTCCCCGCCGTCTGCTGCCGCCTGAGCTCAGGTGGAAGGTTCCCTCGACTTCTGAGCTTGTTCTCACAGAAGTTTGCACACTGCCTGGGGTGCTGTCCACAGGTGGAGATGCAACTGATGCAGTCTCTCAGGAGATGGTCATAGTACTTGCCTTGCTCCTTTCGGCAACTCAGTGACTCTGGGAAATAGAAATGAGGGATGCTGCTGGGTGATGTGGGCCTGCAGAAACTGGATCTGGCCTCAAAGGACGTCAAAGCAAAAAAAAAAATCACAGTCCAATTCAAAAAGTAATTCCAGAAGAATCCAAACCTTTTTACAATATACAAGTGAAAGGCTATGAATTGTCCTCTAAGTACTGTTATAGCTCACTGCATTCATTTTTTTTTCAGGGCTGAGGACCAAACTTGGGGTCTTGCGCATGCTAGGCAAGCGCTCTGCCACTGAGCTAAATCCCCAACCCCACACTGCATACATTTTGATATGTAGTATTTTTCCTATATCTTGTACAAAGCATTTTCTTTTCATTATTACTCTTCTTTGGTCAATAGATTTTTTTTTTTTTGGTACCAGAGATTGAGCCCAGGAGTGCTTAGCCACTGAGCTACATCCCCAGCCTGGTTTTATTTTTTTTTATTTTGAGACAAGTTCTCACTACATTGCTCAGGGCCTCACTAAGTTGCTGAGGCTGGCTTTGAACTTGCGATCCTCCTGCCAGTTTCCTGAGCTCCTGGGATTACAGCCATGCACCACCATGCCAGGCTCAGCCCATAGATTCTTTAAAAGTGTATGTCTTAGTTTTCAAACAGGAAGATTTTCTACTTATCTTTTTAAATTGATAACTAGATTGTTACACTGTCATTTAAGATCTTTACTTACAGGTTTCAAACCCCATCAAGAAGAAATCTATTTCAAATTAGCAGAAGGAACAGAGGGGAAAGGTCAGAATCCTCTTTGGGAAGCTGGGGGAGGAGATTGGCAGGAAGGTAAGAAAGGTCACATTAATAGCATTTTGGGAATCACAGCAGCTTAAATAAGTATTAGTGCCAAGGAGCAGAAGCAAAGCAAACTAAAGCCCAAGCACATTTCCCTTCAAGAGCACAAAAGAATGAATCCTATGTGTATAAAGAAATCTTTTTAAGGGCTGGGGGTGTGGCTCAGTGGTAGAACTCTTGCCTAACATGCACTGGGCCCCAGCACCTCCAAAAAACAAAAATATATTTGGGACAATCAATTTACCCTGTAGAAAGCTTCAGAATAATTTTATTTTTACAAGGTGTTTCCTTCGTCTTTAAGAGTCTATTTATACGAAAATGTGGCTCACTTACAGATTTTTTGGTAACAGGGATTGAACCCAGGGGTGCTTACCCACTGAAGCAGATCCCCAGCCCTTTTTGAATTTTATTTTGAAATGGGGTCTAAGTTGCTTAGGACCTTGCTCAGTTGCTGAGGCTGGCTTTGAACTCTGGATCCTCCTGTCTCAGCCTCCCAAGTAGCTGGGAGTACAGGGATGTGCCACCGTGCCCAGCTCACACACAGATCTTGAGGACACACCTCAAAAGTAATGTAGGATGTGGTTTAAAATACAGTCTTCAAAGCCAAATAGCCTTGGGGCACCCCTGCTCCACCACCTGCAGGTTGTGTGGTCTTAACTGCTCCATGCCTCAGTTTCCTCGTTCTTAAGAGAGGGATAATAACAATGCTGATTTCTTAGAGTTGATGGGCAGAATTGAAGAACCCAGCACAGAGTCTGGTACACAGCAAACGCTCAGTTAATGGAAGATTTGAATAGAATATTCAGTTGAGCATCTTCACAGCGCAAAAGCACACGCGGGCACATGCACGCACGCACACACACACACACACACATGCACGCACACAATGTCTTTTACAGAACAAAAAGGAGGACAGAAAGACCACAGAATTGGGACCTCAGGGAAGACTCCGGTGGCCCTGCCCATCTGCAGGGCTCCGCAACACTGGTGTTCTCAGGTTTCTGTGACTCCCTCTCTTCCTTAGAGGACCCAGTGTGGGTGTCACACATGGTACCACCCACTCTCACTGCCTGACCTTGCTCCTCTGCCTGTCTCCAGACCTCAGCGTCTCCTGTCTTGTCTTCCTGCCTCTGTGCCTTTGCCCACGTTGGGTCCTCTTCCAGGGTTCCCTTCCCTCTCAGCTGACTTCCACATCCTATGGAAAAGCCCTTAACAAACCAGTTCCAAAGGCACTTCCTCCAAGAATATGTCCCCATCAGCTGGATGGGGACCGCTCCAAATGCAGCTTTTTATGGTACTTACCCTTTTTCTCATGAGATGACTCCTCCTTGAAGGATCAGTCCAGATTCCTATTTTCATGTCATTAGTGGGGTCCATTAGTGAGTAGTGTGGTTTTTAAGTCAGAGTCCTAGGCTCAAATCCTGACTTTTCCATTTTTAGTTTGTTTTTTGTTTTGTTTTTGATACCAGGGATTGAACCCAGGAGCACTCAACCATTGGGCCACATCCGCAGCCCTTTTTTATTTTGAGACAGGGTCATGCTAAGCTGCTTAGGCCCTCACTAAGTTACTGAGGCTGGCCTCAAACTTGCAATCCTCCTGCCTCAGCCTCCCAAGCCATCAGTATTACAGGTGTGCTCCACTGCACCCAGCCTGACTTTTCTACTTTTAAGCTGTGTGATCTTAAGTAAGTCAATCAGCCATTCTGAGCTCTACTCTGTAAGCGTTTATGAAGTATTTACTATGAGTCAGGCACTGTGCTAGGCTCAAATCACAGACAGTTTTCCCCCTCAAGGAATTCAATCCAGTGATTGAGTCAGACAAGAAACAAATACAGAGACTGGAGCGGTGGCTCTGTGGTTATGGTGCTTACCCAGCATGCACAAGTACGGGAGTTCAAACCCCAGCACCACGTACACAATGAAGTTTCAGAGCAATGAAAGCCACATAAAAAACTAAATAATGTTGATTCTGTTTCTCTCTCTCTAACTGTCCCTCCCTCTTTAAGAAAAAAAAATACAAAAAAAATCATACTAGCACATCGTGGTAAGTGCTATCAAGGAAAAGAACAAATTATTTTAAAAGATCAGTGAGCAACAGATATTTTTCAAGATAATCAGGGGAGGGGCTGGAGCGGTGGCTTAGCGGTTACGGTGCTTGCCCAGCATGCGCAAGTACACGGGTTCAAACCCCAGCACCCATGTACATAACTAAGTGTCGGAGCAATCAAGACCATGTGAAAAACTCAATAAAAATTGATTCTGTCTCTCTCACTGTCCTTCTCTCTTAAATAAAAAATTCAAGGCATTTAAATGCAGACTTGAATTTAAAAAAAAAAACAAAAACAAACAAAAAAAGATAATCAGGGGAAACTGGATATGACCTATCATATTATGCTAATGAATTATTGCAGGGATAATATGAGTCTATGCTTTGGGAGCCCTAACGTTAGGGATTCATGAACTAGTACTTATTAGCAAAAATGACATAAGGGCTTAAGTTTGCAAAAAAATAGGGGCTGGAGGGGTGGCTCAGTGG
>PVKS010033467.1:0-21690 GCA_004027875.1 Aplodontia rufa
GAGGGGGATGGGGAGGGGGAAGGGTATATGAAGAACTCATAGGAGTCTGGAGATTGGGAAGATGGGGGAACCATCCCAGAAGCCGATGTCATTCCTCCATGAACTACCCATTTAACACATGAGTTCTTCTGGGGGAAACTGCAACAGGTGAAACCCAAGGAGGTTTATCTATGCTTTGGCATTACCCCTGGATAACAAAGTTTATATACATTGATTGCTACTGTTTTGATAATGTTTCCCCCTCAACTGTATCCTGTATCTCTGTATACTTCTAATAAAAAAAAAAAAAAAGAATGAGTTGCCTGATAAGGATTAGCTGAGTGGTAACTGAAGGCTGGTAAGATGTGGCTGGAGAAAGTGGGTTCCTGGGGGAGTGCCTTTGGGGTATGTGTTTTGTACCTGGAATGGAGTCTCACTCTGGATCCTGATTGCAATTCCCTGAGCCACTTTCCTCCATCACACTTTTCCTGCCATGTTATTCAGCCTCACCTTAAGCTTTGAGGAATGGAGCTGACCTTCTATGAAATGAGACCTCTGAGATCATGAGCCCCCAAATAAACTCTTCTTCCTCTAAAATTGTTCTTGTCAGGTATTTTAGTCACAGAGACCAAAAAAAAACAAAAAAAAAAAAACCAAAAAACAAAAAACTGACCAGAGCAAATCTGTTGGTTGGCAACTGTATTATGTGCCTATGGAGACATAAATCAGATTATTCATATGTGTTTTTCATGTTCATTTCTTTCACTGAAGTTACCACTAGTTTTTAACTTTAGTAAAGTCCCCTACTTCATAGAATGCTGAAAGCATCTCAGTGACAATTCCATGACCCTGTAGTTTATTTTTTTCAAATATCCTATTCCATTGCCTAGTTCAATTCTGATCTTTTTCATGTCTACTCTCCATGTCCATCATCCAATCAACCAGTTGTCAAATTCTAGCAAATTTGACAAATATCTCAAATTTTATTTGACCAGTTGTCATTTCTAAGGCTCTAATTTCCCTTTTTATCATATTGTGTATCAACTTTTTCTCTTTTGAGGACATTCCCACATGAATTTTAAGTTACCCGTTTTAGAATGAATGACAAAATTTTCTTTTTCATTTACATTGCCTCTAAAAATAAAATTTTAAAAAATTAAAACCAAGGCCCTTTGTGACCTGGCTCCATTGTAACTTTGTGGTCTTCATGTTGTTCTTTCCTGTGACTCTTCCATCTTGCAATCTCAGCCCCACTCCACACACACTTTAAGGTCTTCGTTAATGTGTTCTGTAATTTACATCATTTTCCCATAGTTCTCTGAAGATAACAAACTGTTCTTCTTTTGTTTCTTATAAATCATTGCTCGTTGCCTTAAGACGGAGCCTAGCACTATTTTCCTGCTGTAAATCTGTGTAAACACCATAGGTTTAGAGTCCCCCAATACGCCTCAGTAAATTCAAGTACTACAAGAGTTTCCACTGTTTATCATAAGGGTGACTTCCCTTGGTTTCTCTTACTAGACTGGAAACCCCTTGAAGATATACACCAAATGTTAATTGATTTTGGGATTTCCGCAAACACATAAGAAAAAAACCTTAAAATACATAAACAATAAATATCAAAGGAGTAAAGCATATTAATTCTCATCCATCTTCAAATATTTACCCACTGCTGTGATATGATTTATGATTTTTTAATATCAGTGCACAAATCAAAGTAAAATAACAATATTTTTCTATGCCTAGTAATACTTTCTCAGCTTTATTAAAGTCTCAACAATAGGGATGGAGTGGTGGCTCAGCTATTATGGTACTTTCCTGGCATGTGCAAGTATGTGAGTTCAAACCCTAGCACCACGTACATAACAAATGTTGGAGGAAAAAAAGTTACATGAAAAACTAAATAAAATTGGTACTCTCTCTCTTTCTGTCCCTCTCTCTCTATTTAGAAAAACAAAGCCTCAACAAAAAAGAACATTTTCATTGTAGGAATATTTTTCATCATAGCAAAATCTAAGTTAAAAGCAACTCTGAAACTATTTGATAGACATGATTGTTTCATAAAAACCTACCATTCTGAAATAAGTCAATGCAGGAAAAGTAACTCTTTCTGATAAAAATCTAGCTTTGTGGAAGATGATTTGAATCTGATTAAGGATAGAATCATATTGCATGCCAGAAAGGTTTTATGTGCTATAAAATGTGAAGAGTAATTCAAAGTTGTGAATTGACAGATATAAAATACCAAAGAAGCCCAGAAAATTTCTAAACTCTGGGCATAAATATAACTTTATATTCTTCTAAGGATTCTGTGCAAATATCTCAAAAGACATATCTAAGGTAATAAACCATTCAGATACTGAGGCATATAACATCTGAATGTTCAATATCAAAAGCAGCTACTTACCATCACCCTTAACAAGAGTATGGTTTTATAGTCCCTCATATGGAAATATGATACTATAACTTTCCCAATTGCTCACTCCCTCTTACACTTATGAACAGAAATATGTAAATGTAAGTGCCTCAGGTAGCAAGGAAGACTTTTACTAGGTGGGTTCCCACCTTGTGACAGAGATTGTTCACAAACATAGCGGCACGACCTTTGAAACTAGAAATCCTGTGTCCATCTAGGTCAGAGACAGGTATATGTCCAGGGCAGATTGTAAAGATAATGATTCTCTGTTGGGGAAAGGTTGGGTAGTTTTCCCTTGACAAGACTGAGTCTTCCTGAAGCTCAGAGTCCTCAGTTGTGTGATAGATTCACTGTGTGCATTATTCACCTGGGCCCACTTCAGTTGTTCTTAGGAGCGTTGGGAACAAAAGTCAAGAATTGTAAACAAGTGGCTGCAGGGGAGCGGGGAGTGGGTGGATCTGGTTTAAGCTACTCTGTCATTACGTATGCATGTATAAATGTGAAGCAAAGGATCCCTTCAATAGTAGGACTATGTTAAACCTATAAAAGAGAAAAAAAGAAAGAAATCCATTGGCTCATTGATTATTTCCTTACTGCAGAATACATGGACGAGCAAGTGCTGATCTTGCAGCTGCAGTCAGCACTGCCACTGCAGAAGTGTTTGGGTAACACACAGCTTTGTTTGCTTACCTGGGTCCATGTCCCAACACTCTATGCATCAAGATTTATGCTCCAATTTATAATGTTCATAACATGCTGTACATTATGCACTTTTTAACTTGCCATTATGTTTGGAATTTTTGTATGTTTATCATCTCTGAAAAATAAATTTTATTTTCTCCTCCATGTGAAATTTTCTTGACTCTTACAAGCACCAAGATTGACCCAAGCCATGGATTAATATTGTTTCTTTAGTAAGTCTCCATTTTAAATATTATTACTTTATTTTACATAATTTATGTTTATGTATTATGCCTATATCAAAACTGTTGAGCAAATGTTATGTGCCAATTGGTGTCAGTCACTGGGAAAGGGGCTGATAAAGAGGACAGACACGGTACCTAATCTTTGGAATCTTACACAGCAATAAGAAAAATAAATATTGTAAATGAGCAATAGTGATTGTTATGGTTTAGATATAAGGTGTCTCCCAAAGCTTGTGTTTGAGACAATGCAAGAAAATTTTACAGTGAAATGATCAGATTATGAGAGTCTTAACCTAACCAGTACAATAATCCCCTAATAGGGATTAAGCAACTATAGGCAGGAAGGATGTCACTAGAGGAGGTGGGACATTGGGGAACATACTTTTAGTGTATATATTTTGTCCTTGGAGATTGGAACACTCTTTCTCTTTTTGTTTCCTTGTGACATGTCCTGAGCCATGTCCTCTACCTCACACTTCTTCCATGACAATGTGTTCTCCTTGGGCCCAAGAGCAATGGAGGTGCCATCTATGGACTTAGACATTTGAAACCACGAGATCCAAGTAAACTTTCCCCTCTTAAATAGTTGTTCTTGGGTCTTTTGTCACAGTAGTGAAAAAGTTGACTAAAACAATTATAAGCCATATTACCAGGTCATAAAGCAAGATATAGGAATGTATGGCAAGGAGATAAAAAGGAGTTCAAGGCCCACACATGGAAGTTTACTCTATAGGAAAGATACTTCCGTTGAGGACTGAGGGAAAGTAGAAGCAGCACGTAGAAAGACTGGATGGGTCGTTGCTCTTTGTAGCTCATTGTCTAACACAGAGCATGGCATCTGCTTAATGGGACATATTTTAATGAATGAAATGAATGAATAAAAGGTATAAATTTCCTTAATTATTTTATATGCTATTTTCAAATTTCTAATACTTATGAAAGACATTTATTTTTAAGCATTATTAGTTGTTACTAAAAAAGATCAAAATCATTCTTAATTTTTTTATTTTCTGCAATTTTTTTAAGAGAGGGGGAAAGTGATAGAGAGAAAGAGAAACTTAGTTTAATTTTATTTAGTTTTTCATGTGGCTCTTGTACTCCAACACTTCATTTTGTACACCGACACTTCATTGTGTACTTGGTGCTGGGGTTCAAACTTGCGTCCTTGGGCAAGCCAGGCAAGCACCGCAACCGCTGAGTCATTGCTCCAGCCCCAATATAAACATTTTAAAGGCCTGTGATGGCTATGATCTCACCTGGATACCATTCTCCACAATGTAGGACAAAATATATTAAACCCAGAAAGAGATGTAATATGTCACGATACTAGTACTACACTGAACATTAAACATCCATTTGCTAGCTGTGTGTGGAAGTAATAATGTGATGATAGTATCCAGTTTAGTTAATAAATTGAATTATCAATTCTCATTAAAGAAAGAGAGATTTTCCATCTTCACCTGATGGACAGGAAACCACTGGTACGTTTTGCTTGGTAGACCTGAAGAACGTGAATATCACCCACCTCTAAGACTGCTCATACATCTTTACATCTGTCTGAGAGGAATTGTTTTGAAAATTACCCACTGACAGGTAGCTTTATTCTGTCCATCTGCTAAGGGGAATTGATACAATGCTATTTCAGAGAATTAAGTTGTAGTCATTCAGAGTGCTTAGAGACTTAGCTAGCTTCACCTCTTAATATGGTTATTGGATTACAACCTGACCCTTGCTGCCACTTTTTCAAGAATGAATTCCGTAACAGTATATAATATGCTAATAGCAAAAAAGAAAATAAATAATTTTATGGTCTACATTTGCAATAGTGCCCTGGAACATGTGTTCATATTATAAAAAAGAAAATAATATACAGTATATAATGAACATATTTAAAAACTTTGTATTAATTCTTTTTAATTATGCACACTAGCATTCATTCTGAAATAATTATTAAAGCATGGGATATATTTGCCCTAGTTCAGTCCTCAATACTTCTTTCCCTCCTTTGTTCCTCCCCCCTTTTTGTTCCCTTTACTCCCCTAATCTTTATGTATAGTTGCTTTGGTTGAATTAGTGTCTTACGGATGCACATGGTGGTGAGATTCACTGTGGTACATTGTTATATGTACATAGGAAAGGTAGCTCAGATTCACTCCACTGTTCTCTCCAGGTCCCATCCTACCTCTATCCTACACAACCCCTTTCTCCACTCCACTGATCTTTCTTCTATTTTGATGGAATTTCCACCTTTCTTTTTACATTTTTTTGTTTTCTTTTTCTTTTATTGGTCTAGCTTCTGATTTTACCTTTGACATTCTGGGTCTGAATTATTAGACTTAGCATGATGGTCTCCAGTTTTATTCATTTAGTGACAAATGCTATAATTTCATTATTCTTCATGGCTGAGTAATACTCCATTATCTATATGTACCACATTTGCTTTAGCCATTTCGTGTTTTGATGGAAACCTAGGTTTGTTCCATATCCTGGATATTGTGAATTGTGCTGCTATAAACATCTTGAATATTTTTGAAGATGCTGAAAAATTCCTGGAGATGCATGTGACCTACCAAAATTGAAAAAAAAATTATGAGAACACTGAAAACTTGAACAAATCAATATCAAGTGACAATATTGAAGCAGCTATCAAAAACTATCCAACCAAGAAAAGCTTAGGATTTGATGGATTCTCAGGTAAGTACTAACAGACCTTTAATAAAGAACTAACACCAGGCTTTCTCCAATTATTCTATGAAATAGAAAGGAAAGGAACACTGCCAAAATCATTCTAGAAACTCATATATTCCAGATACAAGATCTAGACAAAATCATATTAGGAAAGAAAACTCGAGGACGATATCCTTGATAAAATAGATGCACAAATTATAAACAATATATTAGGAAACCAAGTTCAAAAACATATCAGAGGTTATGGCACTTGCCTGGCATACGTGAGTACATGAGTTCAAACCCCAGTTCCATGTATACGATGAAGTTTCAGAGCAACAAAAGCCACATGAAAAACTAAACCAAAATTGTTTCTCTCTCTCTCACTCACTATCCCTCTCTCTCTAAAAATAAATATGTTAGGAAGATAGTGCACACTGATGAAGTGGGTTCATCCCAGGGAGGCAAGGTTGGTGGAATATACGAAAATCAATAAATATAATTCTCCACATAAATAGAGTTAAGTGCAAGAATCACATGGTTATCTCAGTAGATGCTGAAAAAGCATTTGACAAAGTGCCAGCACCAACTCATGTTTAAAACATGAGAGAAACTATTGATAGAAGGAACTTATCTTAAAATTGCAATGGCTGTATATGACAAACCCAAAGCCAACACCATACTGAATGGAGAAAAAATGATAGCAACTCCTCCTAAACAGGAAAAAGGCAAGGATGTTCTCTCTCATCACTCCCATTTAATATAGTGCTTGAAACTCTAGCTAGAGCAATCAGGTAGGAGAAGAAAATTCAAAGGATACAAATAGGAAAATAAGACAAATTATCTGTTTTGCTGATGACGTGATCTTTTATTTAGAAGACTCAAACACTCCACCAGAAGACTTATGATAAACAAATTTAGTAAAGTATCAGGATAAAAGATCAATCACACATAAATCAATCACTTTCCTATACTCCATAAATGAACCTGCTGAAAAAGAAATGAGGAAAACTAATTAACAATAACCTCAAATGAAAATAATTTGGAATTAGCCACTAAAATATATGAAAATGCCTGTAACCTCAATTGGAATATAATACAATGAACTTTTCATTTTTATTCTACTATATATAAAACTGTTCCCTGAATTTGGTCAACAATATCACACCACAACAAGTCATCCTAGAGTAACTTTAGTAGATAGGAAATAAATGATGTGAGCTTTCTGCTCTGGTTCATTATCACTTTAAATAAATAATCATTGTGATTTTCAAATGAGTTTCATTCAAATACTAATAATAATGATAATGATAATAAAAAAAAGATTCCCCATCACAAAAAGAAACAATAAAGTAATAATATTGCTATAATTGCAAATTCCTTAAACACTGTCCTTTTTAAGGTAGTTTGTTAATGAAATTATAAAATAGTTACTTTGAACAAATCTGTTGATTTTAGCATGTAAGTTACACTACCTATGCTTAATCACATAAATCACTGTTTTACTAGCCACACTTTAAAACATATTAGAAATCAAATTCTTATATTTTGATTATTTTAAATTATAGGTCCATAGAATTTACAGAATAGAGAATGCATCAAACAAAGCAGGTGAATATTTCGCTCAGGTATGTTCATTTCATAATGATGCTATACTAACAGAGGCAAAATCACCTTCATTGCACGGTCCCACCAAGGCCATAAATCCTCCTTAGATTCAGTGATGGGAAAATAGCCTGAATTTCCCCTCCCCAAGACTAGGCTGTGGTTAGGAGGTACCTAGGGAGAAGCGATTAATAAAGCGTCAGATGGGCAACTCTTCCAGGAAAAATTTATTCCCCAAAATGACAAGGTGGTATTTGGGGTGAAGTCTGCCAGCGACTGGGGTATAGTCTACTAGCCAGCAACCCAGACACTGCCAAACTAAAAGGAACCAGATTGACTTTTTCTTAACAAGTTTGAGATTTTGTGTATCATGATAAAATAAAGAGAGGCTTTGTCTATTATTAATTGCATTCACCTGCAGAAAATAGGAAGCCCACTCACAATGGATTTAACAGAAGGTTATATTGTTTAATTTTATTGAGGAGTTATGATTAGGGTACAATTGTAAGTGCATAGGTACTAACAATATATGTCCCTGCTTCTAATCCAAGTCTCTTGAATCTTCTTTACTTACCCCTTTAACAGATATAACAGATATAAATGTGTATATACACAATCTTACACACACTCACATATATAATATATATGATGTGTATATATATATATATATATATATATATATATATACGATTTATCATTTTCCAGAATTAAATGTTTCCATAAGTATTATTTGACTTCTCAGGGAACTAAATAGTAATCTACATTGTTGATTCCTCCTCCCAGATCCCTCCCAATCATCCCTCCCTCTCCCATCCCTCCCACTTCTTCCCTCCCCCCGCTGAATATCTATGGTTACCCTAGTTTGTGTGTTGCTTCAACATTGGTGAGTTTAATGCATGAGCCTGACCTGTCACCTAAGCCTGGGTTTTGCTCTAGCCTCTACAAATGATGGAAAAACTTTAACCCTTGAGTTTCTGGGTTTCGCTAATTTCGCTAAGCATAATTGCTTGCAATACTATCCATTTACCTTCAAAGGCCATAATATCATTTCTAATAGGTGAGTAGAAGGGTATATTTTACTCACATTACAAGTCTGAAGTGTATATTTTACTTATATGACAAGAAATCTGAACGGTGGAACTGCACAGTGATGGTTTGGACATGAAAGCTCATTTTATCCCCAATCCCTCATTCATAATTTAGTCAGAATGGAAAGTCTATAACTTCTGATTCTAAGTTCAATGATATTTAGACCAAATTATCATATTCTGTGAAGGAACTCTAAGAGAGTCACTTACTTAGTTTAAAGGTTGGAGAACTCCCACAAATAAGTTGAACAAATATAAAAGAAAGTTTAATAATATAAATTTTCCAAAACACATTTTCCTCAGTGACTCAGCTTATCTCAATGGAGAAATTTAAAAAATGCAGTATAATAAAGCATAGATATTAATGGTGAATATCTTCTGTGATCATGAAAATATAGATTTTTCTTTTGTAAAAAATCATGCAAGTACATTTCAGATCTTTTATATTGTAAATTTGCCATAAGAGTTGGGGCTACCTTTGGCCTCCCCACCCCCATACAAAACTTGTACCTGTGCCATCTGCTGATATCGAATAGAATTTGGTAGATGCAGTACTGTACATACTTTCAAGACTGGGGCATAAAACAAATCATGACTTCCTCCCCTATACTCTTAAAAACATTGGTCCTTAAACCCAGCCACCACGTTGGGAGGAATCCACTGTGACAGGGAGAGGTTGCCTTGTAGGTGGCAGCTTTAGCTGAATACCAAAGCAAAAGCCACTTACAAAGTAAGTGAACTTTGAGTTACTAAGGTGTGAGTAACTCTTTTTATAAGGGAAAGACGGACAGTGAGACAGAGATAAAGAGAGAATCAAGTCTATTTATTTTTTCATGTAGTTTTCATTGCTCCAATACTTCTCCACGTACCTAATGCTGGGGTTTGAACTCCCATCCTTGCGCATGCCAGGCAAGTGCTGCAACTGCTGAGCCACTGTTCCAGGCAAGTAACTTTTCAATAATGCAATTATTTTAAAATTTTCTGGTTTTATTCAGGTGCAACTGAAAAATAAAAATGCCAATATTTAAATGGTACAGATGATTTAAAATATGTACATATGCAACACCTATTTTAGTTCATTTGTTCTGCAATAATAAAAATACTTAATACTAGATCATTTTAAAGAAAATAAAATTGCTTTCTTATATATTCTAGAGGCTGGAAAGTCCAAGACCAAGGCCATAGCATGCTTGGCATGTGTTAAGAGCTGCTCTCTATTTCCAAGAGGGCACTATGTTTCTATATTCTCCCTAGGGAGGAACACTGTGGCCGCATGACCAAAAGTAGGAGGGCAAAAAGGACAAATACTACATGAGGTATCTTTTATAAGGGTCTTAATCCCCATTCCCAAATAGAGGTGCACTTATACCTAAAAACCTCTTAAAGGCAATACTTTGAATTACCATAGCATTAGCCATTAAATTTCAACACCTGAATTTTGGAGGGGACACATTCAAATCAAAGAACCACCTCACCCCCTATGGTTATTATTTCATGGTGTTTATATGCATCTGTGCAAGATTGTAAGGACACTTTGAATCTTCTCTCTTAACAAATTTAAAATAAACAAGACATTATTAGTATCTTCACGGTACTGCACCTTATATCCTTATCCATCTTGTAACTGAAATAAGTCCATGACCAACCTGTCTTCATTCTCCGTCTCCCAAACTTTGACAACAACTATTCTACTCTTTGCTTCTATGAGTTATACTAGTTTAAATTTCACATATGAGATCATTTAACATTTATCTTCCTGTCAGACTTACCTCATTACACAAAATGTTTTCCAGCTTTAGCTATATTGCAGCAGATAGCATAACTCTCATTTTAATCATAATGTGTGTGTGAGAGAGAGCATGTGACATTTAATTTATCCATACATTATTCCATAAACAACTTGTTTCATATCTTTGCAATGTGCATGATGTTACAATAGACATGTGAGTCAAAATATCTCTTTAATATATTCCTTTTATTTTGTTTGGATATTTGCCAAAGATTGGAATTCCACCGTTGCATCATATTCCTATTTGATTTTCCATTCATGGCTACAGCAATTTCTACCAAAGAATGTAAGGGATTTCTTTTCTTCACATTCTATTCAACAATTTTCATCTTTGCCTTTTTTATAATAGCCATCCTCAAAGATGTAAATGGATATTTCATTTGGTTTTGATTTATGTTGAACTGATGACTAATGATGTGAGCATTGGCACATACCAGCATACCAGTTGGTCATTTGTATGTTGTCTTTGGAAAATATTTATTCAAGACCTATGCCCAATTTTAAATGGTTTATTTTTCTTGCTATTATATTTTTTAGTTCCTTATTCATTTTGTACAGTAACACCTCTTCAGATAAATGGTTTGCAAATATTTTCTCCTATTCATATATTGACATTTCATTCTGTTGATTGTTTCCTTACTGCACAAAAGTATTTTGGTTTGATATCATCCTGTTTGTTTACTTTTGCTTTTGTTATCTGTGCTTTGGGTACTATGTGAAAAAAAAAGATATCTGCTAAGAATAATGTCAAGGAGCTATATCCCTAAGTTTCCTTCCAAAATTTTTATTGTTTTAGTCCTTGCATTGATTAATTTCAAGTTAGTATTTTATATTCTGTAAGTCAAAGGGCCAACCTGATTACTTTGCATATATTCCCAACAATTTTTACTAAAGAAAGTATTTTCCCAGTGTTTATTCTTGGTCCCCTTGTCAAAGACTCCTTGACGACATATGCATGGATTTATATTGGGGCTCCCCTTTCCTTTCTGTTCTATTGGTGTACATATTGGTTTTTACTATACCTTATTATTTTGATCACTACTGTTTTGAAATATATATGAAATCCAGGAGTAAGATGCCTCTGAATTTATTTTCATTTCAAAAAAATTGCTTTATATATTTGGTATACGTATTTGTAGGGTGTTTGTTGCATAATATTAGTTAATTGGAATACATAGGAAATCAATGTCATTTTAAATATTCATAAATTTTACACCAGGTAATTGATATCTTTAGATATCAAAAAGTGAAAAATCTGTAATTCATATGCATCTGTTTGTAGCATTTCCTCTTAACTTTTCAGTTTATTTTCTCTCAAAGCTGAATTATTTTAGTTCTGAATAAAAATGTGACCACTTATATCAAAGAAAGTTTGACAAAGCTGACCATAGAAGCTACCTCAGTGTAATTCAGAAACTGAAGGGAGGATGTCATGAGATCAGCACTTTGTTGTGAGGGGAGGATGTCATGAAATTTTTTAGGGGAGTTATTTTTTGCATAGTTCCATTATAGTGAAAAAAACATTTAGTAACACAGGTAAATGAAATCAATATACTGTAAGAGCAAACACATTTTTCATGATTTCTAGTCTTGGTATATAACATGACTGGATATTTGGCATCCCCTTAAATACATCATGATTGGCTTAAATATTGTTTGCTATTTCTTCTAGTTATGTATTAGAATCATAGCTGTATCTGCAAGGCATCACTACTAAAAAGATTAAAAAGATAAGAGGTTAAAAACAATATAGATTTTAAAAGTTTTAATCACCACTTTGAGGCAATCTGCAGAGAATAAATAACTTCTTCAAACTTTTGTAAGAATTATTTGGTTAATATTTACTCTTTGCTGTACATAGTGCTAGGGCTTCACAAAATTCTCTAATCCTCACAATAAATTTACCAGTTAAGCATGGTTAAGATTAAGATTTAAAAATCTCTCTATCATGGCTCAGAACATTGAAGTAACTAATCTACTATGATCAAGTTATTAATGGAAAAAATAGTTTCATATTTATATTTCATCATTATTACACAAACTTGGACAGATGTGATAGATACACTAGTACCAAATCCAGTGCCATTTTGCAATATGACACTCAGAGGGTTCATTGTTTTATTTATAAGGAATAAATATTTATGCTATATATAGCATTAGGTATTATGCATTATAACACTAAGCTCTTAAGCTTTAATATGCAGCTAATTACATTTAATAGTCTATATAGGAAAGAAGCTGACCTACTACTTCCTCATTTGCCAACATACTTTGAATGTACATTTAAACTAAAAAGAGATTTTTTTGTTGTTGTTTTATTCTGTTTTTGAGATAGTGGAGGCTGAACTATCTGAAGACTAAATACAAATCTGGATGTCCTTGATTCAAGAGAATTGCTTTAAAATCCTTGAAAGTGACCAGAAAAAAATGAAAAAAAAAAAAAAACCTCTTGGAAACCCTCAGAGAGGAAGAGAAGAACTTATCTATGCTTATTGTATATACACATATTTTTATTAGCAGTATTTACTATGAGGCAAATAATAAAGAGATTTGTCAAAATAATGCACTAATAAGCTTAAATATCAAGATGCTAAGAAATCCAATTCAATTTTGTCCCAAATGCCTAAAAGGAGACTCATGATCAAATCATTTTATTACAATTTTGAAATTTCTTTCAACATGCACAATAGACAGTTTTGCTTTCAGAGAAAACAGGGCAATATTGGCCATGAGATCTAACAATTGATGCCTATTGAATTATATCAGTATGGAAAATCTAATATATGTTGATAAAAATTTATCCTATTGAGAAGGCTGAGGAATAATTGTCAAACAGCGTCAGAGACGTTTTGCTGAAGAAATCACTTTAGCATTTTGGGTCAATGAAAGAGTTTAAGTAGGAAAGGGATTTCTCCAAACAAAACTGAGAACCAAAGGGCTCTTCTCCACTTGGTGCTCATTTCTGAATAGCAAGAAAGAAAACATTACTGTTTGATGAATAATTCTCCCAGTGAGCCCTTAAGTTCACGTAGTCTCCACAATGAAAGAACAATAGTTCCAACTTGGCTTCCCAGACACGTTTTCTGACAAATCTGCTCAAGCCTACTTTGGCTTTTTTTTTTCCCTACTAGGACTTGGACCTTGGAACTTGTGCATCTCGGCAAGCATTCTAATATTGAGCTGCATAAACAGCTCCACTGGACCCTAATTTTAATTTATACAATAAATAATATAAATATATAAGTATATATACATATATATGTGTGTATATATTTAATATATTTACTAAGCATCTGTCAATGTAAGATTCTATGATAAATTAGGGAGGATTGGAAAATAACTGGGCCCTAACCTAAAAATACTCTTGTAGTCTAGTAAGTAAGATAGATATCTGTAAAGACCATATTGAGTTATGTACTGAAGATAAGATTGGCACCAGAAAAGAGTGAGTGGTTTTTCTGTTAGGAGAGGAACAACAGTGGTGGAAAAGATTTCATTGAAAAACAAAATTGGAAGCTTATACAAGAAAACTGGACCTTGTACAAGATAGAAGTTGAAAATTGGTCAAATTAGAAATTATAATAGGTAACAGGATAAGGTATGTCCTATGCCCATGGCATGTAGCTGCATATTTTAAATGCACTTATTATTTAATTTGCTTCACACAAAACTCTATGTTAAAAATTATTATTACTATTGGTATTATTATTAGCTCCATAATGATAATATTAAATCTTTTCAAAATGGGGAAGTAAAGCACAGAGTTTAAAACATTACCCAAGATCATGTAGGAAGAAAGCAATGAGATGAAATTTGAACACAAGAGCTCAGGATCCCAAACCTTGCTCCAAGCACCAGTTCACACTACTAAATTCATAGAAGGGAATATCTGGTAGTAGTCACACATGTAAAGGAGGGAATGTGAGACACGGCATATCTTTATAAAGCAATTTTTTAAATTTTATTAAAATTACTTGACATAATATTTGTACACATTTATATATTACAATGTGATGTTCTGATTCATGTACATATTTTGTAGTGATCCACTTGGTAGACAACATATCTATCAACTTAAACTTTTATAATACCTTTATGGTGAATACATTAAAAGTTCATTATTATTTTTAGCATAATTAGATCAAAATGTTTAAATTTTTCTTTAAGGAATGATAGAATATAACTGAAGTAATTAATAGGAACTATATATATATATGTATTTATTTATATATGCATACATATATGCATGTATGTATATATGGCACAATTATAAAGAAGAATGTAATTGAGAAGCACAACAATGAAGTTAAGGAGACCAGATATATGAACACCACAATATTCAGCATGAGAGTATTCTGGCAGTCTGAAATAAAGCAGATTAATGAAGAGGAAAAGGGAAGAGAGGAAAACAAGAAGGAAGCTCAGCAGAGAGGATTTTAAAAAATCTGCATTTCATGTAGTAAATGCAGAAAAATAGATGTCTTCTAGGCTTATATTCTGAGCAATTTGGTAGATGGCAATGCCATGAACCCATTCTCAATGAAGACAGTGGCTGTGACAGAAGTCAGTCCTCATGTCTTCTGTATTTGAGGGCTTCATTTGTATCCTTCTAGGGTACTCTAATACCCTTCATGAAAGCATATGTTGGTCAACAGCAGCTTCTCTGAGATAAAAAATCCTCCCTTGACAACTATACTTCAGTTGATCTCTATTCTTTCACTTAAATTTACAAGAGTAATCAATTTCATGGATTGGTTCTTCAGATGGGAAAAGTCTTAGTAGAGATTTGGAAATCATTTGGAAACCATTTTTGAAACAATCAAATTTTTTCACAGATATTCTTTCATCAAGAGTCACCTCTCTTTGAGGTAATCCAAAGAATCATTCATCTCTAGTTTGAAATTAAAGACTGGTAAAATGCCTCAGCTGGGGACCCTCAGTTAGTGGTGAGGTCATTTAGCTCTGGGTAAGGGCAATTTTTAGGTGACCTCACAACAGGCTGTGGGTTGAGGAATTTTCTTACTTCATATGGGTTACATATGTTACACCAAAGCATTTACTTACAATGGGTTTAAAAGGAAATTAAAATTGAAAAGTTTTATTCAGCATAAATAATTCATTTTTTCCTTCATCACTTTCTTCTCTTGTGGTTCACCAAATAGGAATATATAAATGACGTTCAATATCAATGAAATAATCACAGAACATAGGAGAAATGTTCAAAATGAAATTCAGTGTTCATAATCAAACTTCACCCTTTACTACATTAAAATATAATGCTATTACTTTGATGAGAAGTTCTCTTCTGGGCCTAAGATACTCTATGAGGTGCAGCCATGGCACAACCAGGGAAGCCAACCAAAGGGTAGAAGCTGAGGTACTGTAATGACCAAGATCAAGAGGCGTCAGAGTCAGCTCAGGTTTGCTGAGCTGTTTCTTTAAAGTCAGTAACAGCCACAGTTAGTAAAATTTTGGTGTTGGGTAATGATTCATTCATAATTAGTTATGGAATTCAGATCATTAAAAACAATGCTAAGTTTTCCTTCAGATCACAGTAACAGCAAAAGCTATGTTCAAATTACCATGGAGTTTTTACAACAATAAAGTGACACCATCTCTAAAGTTGTGTACAGGAGAATCAAGGAAACTTTCCAATGATCTTTCATTTTTCTGTGTGTTTAACATTTTGGTTGCAACTTGGATCCCTGAATTTACTCTGCTAAATTTAGCAGATATCTTCCAGAATCTCCAAATTCTTCTTTTAATATATAGGATACATGAACTATTTGCTATTGGAAGATCATTCTAAAAATTCCATTAATAGAATTTTACCCAGATAATAAAGTAGAAGATCTACAGCAGGATAAATAACTTTCTCAGTTAAAAATAATTTGAGCTTTATGTTTTGTATCTTCTGAAGAAATGGTTCATAGCTATACTCCAAAAGTCATGATTACAGGCAAATACTTACCACAGATAAATAGTGAAAGAGACAGATGAATGCCTAACCTATTTTTACAAAGAGAATTCTCTTGCTTAAACAAAGAAATCTAAATAATGAAAGTCTGACTCTTCAAGAAGAGGAGGATTCTGAAGAAGCTTTTTAAAAATATGAACACAGCAATGCTCAAAAACTAGTCAATGCTGAAAACATATAATAATAATTCCTGAGTAAATATTATCCACAAATTTCAGTCATTTTGTTTTTAGTTTATGCCTGAAAACTTTTTGCCAAAATAGGTCAAAGAAACTTACTTGTTTAAGGTACAATTCCCAACACAATTTCAGATTTGACCAGATACATAAAACTACAAAATATTTATATTGTAAAAGAAAAGAAAGATGCTTACATTGTGAATAATCATACTGACAAGTTACTGCTGTCAATGGACCAGGAAAATAAGGACATTTCAAGAATCTACAGCTATTCTTCATTTCTTGTAGTGGCAATAGGTCAACCCTTAATTGAAGAATGTGATTTGTATACAATTAAGGATGAAATTATTAAGGATGAAAAATTTTACAGCATGGATATTACAAATAAGAGCACTGTATTGCACTTAGTATATATGAGGCCACTGATACATTTCACAAACAACATGAAAGATATCCAAGAGTATCTAACTTTTAAGGAGAACAGATTTTAGGAAAGTCAAACTCTTGACTTCCTGTTTTCCCTTAGGAATACAGATTATCTGTATTACTGAAAGATGATTGTGTCCACAAATACACACCTCAAAGGCACAAAAAAGTGTTTCTTTCAATGAGATGCTGCTCAAGAGGTTATTAAAATGATCACTAAATTATTTACAATTTTTGTAACACAGTGGCAGGTCAGAAACTTCTACAACTTCACAATTATTGAATAATCACCCTGTGTAGAGTGCTCAGGTTTGAAAATGCAATTAACTCAGCTTGCAGTCTAGTCCATATAATTCTTCAAAGAAAAACCTGTTAATTATTTCCTTCATAAACATGTTTTCTCATTTTTAAAAAAATTATCAAATGAAATAAAATTTCAAAGGATTGATCTGATGACAGTGAAGTATCTGTTGCTGACCTGCACTCTTCTTTTGATCTGCATAAACAATTAGGAAGCAAATTTTAATCTCTGTCTTTCAATATGGAAATTTGATCATGAATCATTTTTGAAAAGAAAAATGATCACTTTCCTTTCTTAAACCTGTCTATGCTTGACTTTCTGATCCCATCCTTGCCACATTTTCATCCTACATTTAAAATAGTTTGGTTTAGTGTCCCTGGTTAATTCCTTTTCATATCCCTGACATCTAAAAATTGGAGCATCCCAGAAGCAGAATTTTTCTTCCTTCTGTCTAAATAGACATGTTTGCTGGCGGGTAATCCAGTAGCTTTGATTGGGTACATCTATCTGCACTAGTAAACCCAGATGTATACGTTAAGTCCTTCCCTCCTCCCTGAATTCTAGGTGCACTACATACAACTGCTTTTGTCCTGTGTCAATTTGGCTAAGATGTGATAATATTTCCCACGGTTCTTTTCCTTGAATATTTCCAAGTTAGGTTTGGCAACTGAAAAGAAAATGAGATTTAGAAGCAAAGCAGGAACCATTCAGTACTAGTTGCTGAAGCAGGTGCCTCTGGGCTGCGCTGCTAACACAGGTTTTCCCTGATGTGCTGGCTCAACTTGCTGATGAAGAAGGTCACAGTACCAAGTCCTCTCTGGCTTCCATTGCATTTTCTCTTCCAGCCTCTTTGATTTAGGGCCAAGCACATTGTATATTGGTAGCAAAGCCATCCAGCTTCTTCTGTGGTTCAATTCTCATCTTTGATGTTAGAAAAAAAAAATGGGAAATAAACACGTGTTCTAGTTTGTTTTCAAAGGTTCTACTTTGTTGTGGGTTGTCCCATATTGATTTTTTGGATTAATTTTGTCATGCTAAGTCTATTTACAATGCCTGTGTTTTCTCCACAATTGCCAGCCCTGCTGTTAAACATGAATTTCAGGACCCCTACCAGTTGCAAAGGTAACAGCCTTCCAAAGAATTCTTCACTTCCAAAAATGCTGGAAAGTCTAATCACTATATTAAATCTCTTTTGTCATATCATTTTTGTGGTCATGCTTCTGTGATTGAATTCTAATTGTTCTGCTGCTTGAAACTCCATTCCCCTTGACCTTGAAAACATAACATAGTACTATAGTAATAATACAACTGAAATTGTATTACTACAAAATTCTTCTCACATTCTCCAGCACATTAATAGCAATTTTGTTCCTTCCTTCCATTTAAATCAAATATTTTGAAGTCTTTCTTGATGCCTCTTTAATCCACTCTCAAATTACTTGAATATTTCTGTAACTTGTCTGAGTTCTACCTTTAAAGCATATTCTTTTCACCCTCCAACGAGTACTCCAGTCTGTTCCAAGTAAGTTGCATCTCACCAGGACAATTATATTTGCTTGTAATGTGACTTCTCGTTTTGATTTCTCCACAAAAATCTACTTCCCAATCTGCCTGACTGAGTCTATTAGAAAATAGATAAGATAATGCTACCCTTTGGTTTAGCACTTGTCAGCCTTCCTAATTCACTTGTAATAACAACTAAAGTCTTTCACTGAATCAAGACTTACCTCATTAAGTACCACAGTATTTTTCTCATCACCCCTTCTCCTATTCTCCCTGTGGATGACTTGCTGTACTCACATTGATCATCTGCTCACACTAGGTATTCCTCTGCCTCTGGACGTCTATGCTTGGCTTTCCATTTACAGGACATAAATCACATGACTTCCCAGTCCAGATTTTTTTAAACTTCTAGAACACCTGCCTTATAATCAAAACCCTTAGTCCATCATAAAATATCTTCCTCTCTTGCTGTATATTTTTCCTTAATATGTAGTTCTGATTATAATATTATATGTACACTTTACTTATTTTATATATCCTCGACTGTAAATTCAAGGAGGACAAAGGTAATATCCAATAGTATAACCAAACACCAAAGTACCATGTCTGGTAAAATAATAGATCCACAGGAAATATTTGTAGAATAAATGAAGAAATATTAATACAGAGACCTAAATCATTTAGTCCAGAAATAGAATATTTAGAATATTCATTACTAAAATCAGAGTTTGATATAACTATATTGTCCATTTCTGCTGGTATGTGTGGTCTGTGTAAGATGCAGGCTTCTGGAGCTGAGAAAACCCATTTTAGTGCTGGCAGCTAATCACAGGAGGGGAATGCTTGCCAGCAGCACCTACGAGGGTTGCACCCAGCAAAGCCAATGCTTCTCCACTATTACCCAGCAGTGTGTTGGAGCTCCCAGTGGCGAGAAATGCAGCCCAGTTTTGCAGCAGATCTCTTCATCTCCCCACCATTATTTCTGGATTTTTGTCTCATGTATTTTAAGATTGAAATCCATGCACAATGGAAGGCAATAATGAAATGCGTAGGATTTATTTTAATTGAGAAAAAGAAGCAAAATTATTGGTAGTGAAAGGGGGGGAACTGATGGCAGGTTACTGGTTAGGTATGGTAATCTAGGGGTTAATATAGTTACTAGGTTAAGAGTATTGATCAAAATCTATGCTAAACAAGTATGAGAAAAGTGTTAAGGCTATTGGTTAGCCCTGGAGTCTGTAGCCTTCATTCAAGTCTGCTCTGCCTCCCTGCTCCCTCACACCGGGACAAAGGAGTTGGCTGGAACATTTGGAGTGTTTCTACAGATTAACTTCATGAAGTGAGGTTTACATTTAAAAAATGACATAATTGGGGCCTACTACCCTGACTGCCTGACCATTTTACTACCTATCCTATCATGCCACAGTAGCAGAACAGTATAGGATATATCTTTGTAAAAAGACCTGTGTGGTTTCATCCTGTTACATTGAACCACATGAAATTTCTAGTATTTGACTGTTTCAGATTTATATGAACAGAATCTCATATGGTTCAAGCCATACATGAAATGAGGTCTTAACGAACACACAGAAATCTGGGTAAATTAATATAATACAAATAATAGTAGTCAGCTTTTTTTTCTCTTTTTATTCATACTGACTGCTTGTTTCTTTTCACAGTTTATGAATGTAGTTCCAAAGGTCAGAAATCTACACACTAGATGGATATCAGTAATATTAGCAATAAATAAATTTGAATTATTCAGAACTAAACTGTTTGTGATTTGCCTGCATTTTTATTATTTCATGCTCATGAAATGATGGCATTGATATTTCAGTGGGGTAGATCTAGAATTTATGTTTTTTCTTTTAGTATCATAAAAAGTGATCACTGAATGTTTATTTCTAATCTATTTTCAGAAACAAAAGAAAATCCTATACAACCTACTAAATATTTTGAATATCAAGTTCACTTCTCATTTTTCTTTATGAATCACTGTTAAGTACTTATATGCTGAGCAAAGAAATTTTATATTGAGAGAAACTCTTCATCTTGTCTCTTTCATAAGAGTGAGAAAAATAAAATAGAAACCCAAGACAAGGAATTAACCCCTTTACCTTCTGTGGACAATGATTGCCAGAGACTTTGTTCCTCGTTGCAATATTTTGTTTATTTTATTATTTTTTTACTGAAAATGGATTAATTTATGTATTTATTTTTTTTGCATCCAAATTTATATATTTATTTTGCACAACTTTATTAAGATAGAATTCATGTATCATATAATTCACCCATAAACATGTATAATTTATTTTTTTTTAATTATTAGAATATAGAAATACAGTTGAGGGAGAAACATTATCAAAACATTATCAATCAGTGAATACAGACTTTGTTATTGAGGGGAAAACCCAGATCATGGATAACCACCTTGGATTTTACCTTTTGCATTTTCCCCCAGAAGAACTCATGCGTTGAATGGATAGTTTGTGGAGGAATGACATCAGCTTCTGGGATGGTTCCCCCATCTTCCCAATTTCCAGTCTCCTACGAGTTCTTCATATACCCTCCCCCTCACCATCTGCCTCCCTACACCTCTGAGAATCCTATAGAGCCATCCCCCTAATGTTCAGACAGTCATTCAATTTGCAGTTTTGCGAGGTTAGCCGTCAGCCCTACTGCTTCCCCAAATATGTTAGCATCAACAGATGAGAGAAACCATTCGGCCCTTGAGTCTCTGAGATTGGGAGACTTCACTAAGCATAATTCTATCCATCTCCATCCATTTGATTTCAAAAGACATCATATCATGCTCCCTAATGGCCGAGTAGTAT
>PVKS010033468.1:0-21689 GCA_004027875.1 Aplodontia rufa
CTGGTTTAATACCAAGCTCCTTGATCCATTTTGATTTGATTCTTGTGCAAGGAGAAAGATATGGGTCTAATTTCAACTTTCTGCAAGTGGATGACCAGTTTGTCCAGCACCATTTGTTGAAGATTCTCTTACTTCTCCATGTAATATTTTGTCCCCCTTTGTCAAAAATCAGATGTTTAAAGATTTGA
This sequence comes from Aplodontia rufa, assembly GCA_004027875.1. Classification (NCBI taxonomy): domain Eukaryota; kingdom Metazoa; phylum Chordata; class Mammalia; order Rodentia; family Aplodontiidae; genus Aplodontia; species Aplodontia rufa. Next base: position 189 of record PVKS010033468.1, read on the forward strand.
GGATTTGTTTCGGGGTCTTCTATTCTATTCCATTGGTCTTCTTTCCTATCTTGATACCAGTACCATGTTGTGTGTTACTATGGCTCTATAGTATAGTTTTAGGTCTCGAATGGCAGAACCACCTGTTTCATCTTTCTTGCTTAGTAGTGTTTTGGCAATTCTTGGTTTCTTATTGTTCCAAATGAACTTTAGAATTGCTTTTTCTATTTCTGTAAAGAATAACATAGGTGTCTTTATAGAGATAGCATTAAATCTATTTAAAGCTTTTGGTAGAATGGCCATTTTTATTATATTAAGTCTGCCTAACAAAGAGCATGGGACATCTTTCCTTCTTCTTAGGTCATCTTAGATTTAATTCTTCAATGTCTGATAGCTTTCAGTGAAGATATCTTTGATTTCCCCTGTAAGGTTATTTCCCAAGTATTTTATTTTTTTTTGAAGATATTTTGAAAGGGACTGATTACCTGACTTCTTCTTCAGTACTATTATTTTTAGTACATAGGAAAGCTATTGATTTATGCGTGTTCATCTTGTATCCTGCCGCTTTGCTAAATCTATTTATGAGTTTAAGTAGTTTGCTGATGGGGTTTTTTTGGATCTTCCATCTACAGGATCAGATCATCAGCAAAAAGAGAGAGTTTGACTTCCTCTCTTCCTATTTTTATCCCTTTAATTTCTTTCTCTTGCCTAATTGATCCAACTATGGTTTCAAAAACTATATTGAATAAAAGTGGTGAGAGTGGACAGCCTTGTCTTGTTCCCGATTTTAGTGGAAATGCTTTCAGCTATTCTCCATTTAGTATTATACTATGTGAGGGGTTTAGCATATATAGCCTTAACAAAGTTCAGAAACTGTCCTTTGAACCACATCTTCTCTAGAGTTTTGAACATAAAAGGGTGCTGGATTTTATCAAAGGCCCTTTCTGCATCCATTAAGATGATCTTATGTTTTTTGTCCTTGATTCTGTTTAAATGGTGGATTATGTTAATTGTTTTGGGTATGTTGAACCCTCCCCTGCATTCGTGGGGTGAAGCCCACTTGATCATGATGTATTATTTTCCTGATAAGTTTTTGAATACGGTTTGCTAGTACTTTATTAAGGATTTTTGCATCCAAGTTCATAAGGGATATTGGTCTGTAGTTTTCTTTTCTTAATGTATCCTTGTCAGGTTTTGATATCAGTTATGGTTGCTTCATAAAAAGTGGATGGGAGCATTCCCTCCTTTTCAATTTCTTGGAATAACTTAATAAGGAGAGGTGTTAGTTCCTCCTCAAAAGTGTGGTAAAAATCATTGGAGAAGTCATCAGGTCCTGGGCTTTTTTTCTTTGGTAGACTTTTAAGTGCAATTTGTATTTCAGTGCCTGTGATTGGGCTATTTAGGAATTCAAAATCCTCCTGATTCAATTTAGGGATGTTGTATGTCACAAGAAATTTATCCATTTCTTCCAAGTTATCAAATTTGGAGGAGTATAGGTTTTCAAAATAAGATCTTATAATTTGCTGGATTTTTATGGGGTCGGTGATAATCATTCCCTTTTCATTGGAGATTTTATTGATTGGCTTCATTTCTCTCCTTTTGGTGAGATTCACAGGGGACTATTTATCTTGTTTATTTTTTCACAGTACCATGTTTTTGTTTCATCAATTCTTTTTATTGTTTTTTTTTTTTTGCTTTCAATTTCATTGATTTCAGCTCTGATCTTGATTATTTCCTCTCTTCTGCTAGCTTTGTGGTTAGATTGTTCTTCCTTTTGGAGGGATTTGAGATGAAGCATCAGCTTATTTATTTGGGATCTCTCTACTCAATGCTATGAATTTTCCCCTTAGGAAAGCTTTCATGCTGTCCCAGAGGTTTCAATGTGTTGTGTCTTCATTTTTATTCTCTTCCAAGAATTTGTGGATTACTTCTTTCATGTCTTCTTGGATCCATTCTTCATTTCATATGGTATTTTTCAATCTCCATGAATATGTATGTTTCTGTTATGATTATTGCTGTTGATCGCTAGGGTCATAGCATTGTGGTCTGAAAGAACACACGGGATGATGTCTACTTTTTTATATTGCTGAGATTATCTTTATGAACCAGAATATGATCTATTTTGGAAAAGGATCCATGTGGTGCAGAGAAGAAGGTGTATTCTGCTAACTTGGGATGGAAAATTCTATATATGTCCGCTAAGTCCATTTGGTTTATGGAGTTATTTAGGCTGGCAATTTCTATATTGATTTTCTGTTTTGATGATCTGTCTAATGGTGACAGTGGAGTGTTGAAGTCTCCCAGTATTATTGTGTTGTGGTGCACAAGAGGGTTGATGTCATGCAGTAATTTATTCATGTAGTTGGGTGCACTGTTGTTTGGAGAGTAAATACTAACTATGGTTATTTCTTTCTGTTGAAGGGTTCCTTTTAGTATTAAGTAATAGCCTTCTTTATCACTTTTGATTGATTTATGATTGAAATTTACTTTGTCGGATATAAGTATAATGACACCGGCTTGTTTTCTTTGGCCATAAGCATGGTAGATCTTTTTCCATCCTTTCACCCTTAATCTGTGGATGTCTTTGCCTTTTAGGTGAGTTTCTTGTAAGCAGCATATGGTTGGATTTTATTTTTTTGATCCAGCCTTTGAGTCTGTGTCTTTAAATGGTGCATTTAGACCATTAACATTCAGTGTTAAAATAGGAGTGTGTACTTGTTTTGTAGTCATGGTGTCTCACTTAGCTAGTTCTGTGGTTGCCTTGGTTAGTTCTTGCTTGGTGATACTTTCACTGAATTTCTTCAGTTTGTGGATTGTGGGTATCAAGTGTTTGTTCTTCTGTCTGGAGTATTTCCTTGAGAATTCTTTGTATGGCAGGTTTTCTGTTGACAAATTCTGCCAGTTTTATTTTATCATGGAAAGTTTTTATTTCTCCATCAAATTTGAAGCTGAGCTTTGCTGGATATAAAATTCTAGGCTGCATGTTGTGATCATTTAGACATTGAAAGATATTATTCCAGGAACTTCTTGCTTCCAGCATCTGGGTTGAAAAGTCACAGACAATTTTTATTGGCTTGCGTCTGAATGTGATTTGGCGTTTCTCCCTTGCTGCCTTTAATATAGTTTCTATGTTATCCCTGTTGTACATTTTGAATATGATGTGTCTTGGTGAGTTTCTCTTTTGATTAGGCCTGTTGGGTGTCCTGTAAGCTTCCTGGATGAGCATGTCAGATTCTACTTTTATGTGGGAAAATTTTTCTGTCACAATCTCATTGAGAATATTCCTCATACCATTGTTGTGTGTCTCAATTTCTTCCTGTATTCCAATTACTCTCAGATTGTTTCTTTTCATTTCATCTTAGACATTTTTGAAATACTGGTCATGCTCTCTTAATTGTTTTTCCTTTTTGGTGTCAGTGAGCTCTAGCTTGGTCAACCTATCTTCATTATTGGAAGTTCTTTCTTCAATTGCAGAGGTTCTATTTTCTACTCAAGTTATTCTATTATTAAATTCTTGCATGGTCCTTTTCATGTCATTGACTACATATTTGAGGTCTGTAATTTCCTTTTTGAGAGAATCTATTACTGTAATGATCGAGTCTTTCAACTCTTGAATTTTCTCAGTTATTCCCTTCATTATCTCTTCTTTTAAGTCAATGTTCCTTTTTGTTATCAGCTGATATATTGTTCTAGATTTCGTCCCAGTCCCTGGCCATAGCCCCCTTACCAGGGGAGTTTTGGGATTGATGTGAACCTCTTCGAGTTTGATTCCTCATGTTTGAAGAGATTTTTCTCTCTTATTTATCAGGTGAAACTTTTGTGGGAGCAATACAAGTTCTGTGGTTATTTTTCCTGTCTTTTGCTTTAATGACTAAGCTGTTGGATTGGGAGATCTGTCCCAACCATTACTTGAAATGGGTTTTTTTTCCGGAGAGTTGATTTCAAAAGACAACCCCCTTTACTCTGAACTATTATTTGCCCTTACAGAATTCCAACACCTCATGTGCTTGTAGCAAATTTTCAATGTGTACAACCAAAGCTTACAATAAACAGTAGTAAATTAGTTATTTAGCACACACTATAATGTACTTTTAAGTTCAGCTTATGCAACTAGTGTTAGTGATAATCAATACTTTTGATGATACTTGAAAATTACTATTACATATGTCAGATTTCAAGAACAAATATGTGTTACTCAGATTAACAATTACAGCAGTAATATTTACACAGTCTTAATAATGGGGGGTTAAAGTTAGTTAACTAATTTGGAGTCAGAAGGGGGGGTTATCCTGGTGAAATTAAGAGAGAAGTTTATGTATACCAATTATGTGCAGTGAGAAAGTGGAGGAGGTATAGAATTTGCTGTGGAAAAAAAAGAAAATTCTAAGAGGAAAACATTTGGACAGAAAAGGAAATTAAAAAAGAAGAAATTTACTAAATTTAAAATAAAGGAGAAAAGAAAGAAGTAGAAAAGAAACTACAGATCCAAAGGGAAGCTAGGATAGCTGTGGCCCAATATAGGAAGGGTAAAAGAGTCATTGCTAAAATTTGTGTTATTGCTAAAATTTAAGGGAAGAAGTTCTCCCTGAGACTTATGCTTTTCAGGCATAAAATATTTCAAATAATATATGCACTGACCTGAGTCCTTCTCAAGAATGAGAACAGGGCTAGATAGGAGGAAAGGGGGAATCAGAGATATGCTAAATGGGGAAAAAGGAAAAGAGAAAGAAACCTAAAAACAGGCTATCAAAACAGGAAGAACTATTATTGTTAATTTTCCCCCTAAAAGGAGAGAGAAAAAAGAAAAGAAAAGAAAAAACAATGGAAGAATAGGGGTTAACCATCCCTTGAGGTTAGCATAACAGGGAAGGAAAAACAGTTAGAGTTTTTTTTTTTATAAAGAAAGAGGGACAGTGAGAGAGACAGAGAAAGAGAAAAACAATTTTATTTAGTTTTTCACATGGCCTCGGTGGCTCCAACTCTTAGTTATGTACGTGGTGCTGGGGTTTGAACTTGGGTCTTCATGCTTGCTAGGCAAGCTCCAAAACTGTTGAGCCACCGCTCCAGCCCTAGAGTTTTCATATATTGGAGAATCAGTAAACTCCACCAGATATCACCTTGGTACACACCTACAATATGAAATCAAAAGCAAAAAAGGAAAAAAAATACTTAATATGAAAACCCTGGAAGTATAGATATTAAGAGTGTCTCTGGTCCTTTTAGGGATTGGATCTTCTAATTCTGGCTGGATATGAAATGTTTTATTTTTCATTTGCGGCTTTCAGGGGCTCTGAAAGTCAGAAATTATTATGTTATCAGAGCTCCATCTGCTAGTAGTTGTCAAAAATTACTTTTGTGATCTTAGAGGTGGGGCCAGCTGGTCCGAGCTGATAATGTCCTTCTGACTATGGTGGAAGTGATTAGCACAGAGCTGTGATCCCCATTACTCCTCAGACCCAAGCCCTTTATGAGAAAAGGATTCAGGTCCCGGTCCAAGCCTTCTGCTCCTGAATCAGCCTGTGATCAGCTGCTGGCTCCAGGCACAGTTTTATGAGCCTATTTTGCAGACTTGTGGAGGGCAGGTCCAGGACAGGGAGTGTGGGTTTAAAGATGGATGTTCTGCTCCCCGTGCCTTGCAGTTCCCACACCTTCTTCAGGGCCTGAGCCAAGGATTCTGCTCCCCTTTCAGCCTGTGTTCTCATCTGTCTCCAGACAGAGTATTTAGAGCTTGCTTTGCGGGGAGTGTGAAATCCAAGAAGGGGTTAAAAGATGGATGCTTGGATCCCGTGCCCTTGTGGCTCCCGCACCTGCTTCGTCAGCACAATCTGCTGTTCTGTGACTGTATGAAAGCAGTTTCCAGACACTGATCTTGCCGTCAGACAGAGAATAGGTCCGGGAAGGGATTTTGCTAGAATGCTTTCTTTAAAGCGGTGCAGGTTATCTGTGCCAATGTGATTCAGGCGGTGGGTCCCCTCACCCCAGTCATGGATAGAATGTAAGCAAGATAGTGCGGTCAGCTGCAGCCGGCCAGCTGCAGCCGCTGTCACTTCACAGCTGGAACGGAATAGAACAAAGATCCCCTGGTCTCTCCTAAGTTTCTATTCCTCAAAACCACTGATAAGATTAGGACTGGTGATTCATATTGCTAATCCCCCAAACGCACCTCAAAGTACTGGAGAAAACCTGGAGATTTCCTGATCAGTCATGGAGGTGCTGGGGAAGTCTTTTGTCTTCATATCGCCATCTTGGATCCCCCCCCCCCGCATAAAATTTTTAAGGTGTAAAACTTAGGGCAGCATCTTACCAACCTGGTGTTTCCAAACTAGAGTTGTTTGTAACAATGGTCTCCTTCAGGTTTATATGGAAACAGCAAATTTAATTGGGAATTGAGTTATGTCATTTAATAGTTTATAGTTGAGTAAGAATAACCTGACTCTTTACACTGGGATAAAATTTAAATGTACTTTTGTGAAGTAATAAGGAGAGCATAATTTATTTAAAGATTAGCAATGTAAAAAAAATGAATAAATAAATAAATAAAAATATTTTGCTATCCTTTCCACAAAAAGGAGCCCTTTTATCTTTTGTTTGATCTAGGTTTGAGATATAAGGTGGTTTGTTATCTAATACTTACATAGACTCAGGAAAACCCTATCATCTTCCTGGGAAACTTGGGGAGGCATTGAGAAAACACATCACGGACCCTGAGTCCATAGAGGGCCACCTAATTTCAAAGGGAAAATTTATCACACATATGGCCCCAGACATTTGGAGGAAGTTTCAAAATTGGCACTTGCCCCTGATCAGTCTTTAGGTAACATCCCCAAGCTTGCAACCTCCATCATTTATAACAATAATCAGGAGGAGAGGAAAGAAAAGGAACAGAGATTGGAAAAAGAAAAAAAAACCTGACTGTGGCCCTGAAAGGAGTAATAAAGGAGAGAAATGGAATGGACTCCAAGCCACACAAAAGGACTTATATCCATTGTGAAAAAGGGAGACATTACCTGTGGGAATGCCCACAGGTCAAGTAACCACCACCAAGGCCCTATATGTCAAAACAATCACTGGAAGAAAAATGTCTCCAGGAGCACAGGGATCATTGTCCAATGTTCCACACACAGTCCTGACAGGGCTGAGGTTGGCTTAGGCTTTGCTACTGGTCTCACCTTGCAAGAGCCACAGGTATGCTTCTCCATAAGAAGCATGTCCAAAGTGGACAGAGATATAGTCTAGTACACAGAGCAAGCTTCCAAAACACGGCAGCAACACAGCCTGAGCTACAGCTCCTGCGTTGTACTAGATAACAGTAAACTCACAGAAGATTAGCAGCTGTAAGACCTACCCAAAAATTCATACTAATGAGAAAATCCACAATTGGCTGGACTCTTATCGTGCTAACCAAGTGAGACCTACCCAAGAATCTATACTAATGAGAAAATCCACAAGTGGGCCTGGACCTCACAAAAAGAGGATAAAAACTGGGGCCTGCAACCAAGAAATCTGGAGACATACTCCACAATGGAAGCATATTGACATTGGTCCTTATGTCCATTGCATGCCTTCTCTCCATCATTTGCAATCTGCTTAACCTGCCATTAAACCTAGGAACTCCACACCAGAGTCTGAAGCAGCTTGCTATGCTGAACCCAGCGACCTTCACTTTGTCTGAAGAACACCTGATCTTGGCTCCCTGGTTAGTGCCTGCCTGCCTGCCTGATTCTTCAGCTCCCTGCAATTTGACCTCTGCTCCTGGAAAGTGTCTGACATGCCCTGCCTGACGACTCTGTGTGCATTCTACTGGTAACCATGGACATCACACCGATGCTGGTGAGAGGATTATGAACTTATTCTTCCTTACCTATTGCCTTGAGCTTATTGCATTAAGAATAGCCTATAAGTCGTGTGTAATTATTAGATTACATTATGTGTGCTGTGACTAAGTAAGATAAGAATATAGGAGAGTGTGATTTGCAGTGTGACACCCCTTGAGAATTGTGATATTAATACCTTTGAGTGATGTGTTAAATAAAGAATATTAAAATGAAACTTGTCTCATTACATCTGTCACTGAACGTGCAATCTCTCAGAGAGAGTGGTCACCTGCAGGCATAGATAGCAGCGCCGCCACTTGGGCCACACTCCCAACAGTTGGCGTAGTCGGCACTCCTGAGAGTTTCATTGCAGTTCTGTGGCAGAACAATGATGAAGATATGCATCTGTTTTGCATAATTAGGAACATAGCTACCACCTTATTAACTATACTAATTTTGATAATAGGAATGCAAATAGTTGGACATTACACATTTTGCCAGAAACTATATAAATATTCAACTAGCTTGAGAGAGACATCTAACCATACAATTACATTTCCCCACAAGTGGGCTGTTAACTACACTCTTTGTCTATATGACACAATCATAAAAAAGGAGAATTAATGAATTGAGTGGAAAAAAGAATATACAATCAGATTGGAAAACAAATAGCAATGACACCACAGAAGATAACTAGGAATAGCCTGGAGTGGTACATCTACAAGTAGAAAATTAAGCTATTGTACTGGATATTAAACCATGCAGGCAGGTTAAAAAATATTCACCAAAAATAAGGAAAAAGAATTGAGGCCAGGAACAACATGGAAAGGGATAGAAGATGTTATATGCAAGAAAGGATTTCCTGTAAAAACAGTAGAAATATCAGGTACCAAGCCATATCAGATAAGCAAACACTTAGAGAAGGCATCCAAATCAGAAGTACCAAACCTATTATTAAAAAACATAGAAACCCTAGATAGTGACCTAACAAGGGGATGCTCCCTGGCAAGGAAAGTCCTAAAAAATAGGTCCATAAGCTGGGATAACAATCTCACTGAATCTATGCCAGTAAACACTAGGAGAATACACACTCTTAGGAGAGAGGGCAATGCCACTAATAATGAGGAAGTGGAAATAAGATCCTTTACAAGAATAGAGGTGCAGGAATTAAGAGCTGAATTTGCACAAGGAGCAAACTCAGACTTGGAATTTGTGCTCAAATTATGGGAAAAAGGAGCACACGGAATAAGAGTTACAGGAGATGAAATGCATGCCCTGTCATCTATGGTAGAGAGTGAGCAATTGAAAAGATTAGAACAACACTCTATCTTTGAATGGATAATGTTGGCATGAGAATATGCATTCCCCACTATAGATGTAGGATTTTTAGAACAACAGGTATCTTGGCAGACACACAAACAAGCTATTAAGCTATACAGGAAACTTGGAGTATATTACATGCTCTATAACATTGAAAAAACTAACACCCCTTTACAAGCTAAACTAATGCCACAGACGAAAATAATCATAGTGAGATCAGCACTCCAATCCTTAAGACTCACACTGACCTCTGCAATGCAAAGCATGGAAACCCTGAAGGAAGTGGTAGATTATTTGAATGAGGCAAAAGATGTAGAATCAAAATTTTCCTTCCCATATAATATCCAAAACAGCAGAAGGAATAACACATATAGACAGTCATACACAAACAGACCATCCCAACAGAGAAACAGGACTCCATATAGATAAAACAACATTAACAGAGGAAGGAGTACAAGCAGGAACAGGAACTTTAGTACGAACAGGTCCAATAGAAGACAAAATAATCAATACAGAAGTAAATCCAACCATAGAAGGCAGCCCTCTATCAGTAGAAATAGGGGAAACTAGCAGAGTCCCCACAATGCGGGGGCCAGGCCAAACATACAGAGATTGCAAACACAGAGCAGATCAAGCGACAGGTATATACCAGGAGAGAACAACCAAATTCACAAGTTCAGGAGATAAAATGCATAACAAGACCAGGAGATAATACACTATATATTCAATTAGCAGTTAAATATGATAATAAGTTAAGACATATTAGATATCTCATAGATATGGGTAGTCAGATAACAATTATAGGAGTAAGTTATAAGCTTAGGAAATAGAATCACTCCCTTATAGGTATAGCTAATTCCCCAATCAAAGGATTTAAGACTACATGCTATATATCTCTTTTTGATAGAGAGCCCCTGATAGCTGATATAGTACTAATAGAACAGGATATTAATATATTAGGAATGGATATTTTGCCAAAAATATTATCTGAGTGGATACCATTAAAAAGAATAAAAAACTTGCCTTCCACATTTTCCAATATACATTTAGCAGCAGTACATACAGAGCAGGTGAAATTACCCAACATAAAGACATCTTGGACACCACAATATCCAATTAGAGGTGGACACACAGAAGTAACAGAAAAAATATAAGAGCTAGAGAAAGAAGGAATAATTGAACAACATATAACTTTTAGATACAATAGCCCTGTATGGCCTGTACTCAAACACAATGGATCATATAGATTCACAGTATATTATAGAAATATAAATAAATTAAGCCCATTACTACCTGGACACCTCCCCATTATAACAGACATCTTGCAAGCAGTTACATCATCAAATCATAAGGTATATGCAACCATTGATCTATAAGACATGTTCTTTAGCATACCCATACACCTTCAGAGCAGAGAAATAACATCATTTTAATGGAATAACAAACAATATAGGTTCACCAGACTGCCACAAGGCTATCTCAATAGTCCAATAATAGCATACAATATATTACAAAAATCTTTAAAAGACTGCCCAATTACATCTAACATTTATACATATGTAAATGACATATTGCTGACAAACACGGAGATAAATTCATTACAGAAAGATCTAAATAAGGTAGTAAAACACAGGCTAAAGAATGGACAATAAATCAGAATAAGATTACACAGCCATCTGCACAGGTAAGTTTTCTAGGAATAGATATTTCATCTACTGGACCCAAAATACCAGAAACAGTAGTTAACAAACTAGCTAATTTGGTCCCACCTAAATCTAAAAAAGAAGCACAACAGATTTTAGGAGCATTTGGACATTGGAGAAATCACATACCATCATTACAATTAATTTTAAAACCCATTTATGATGTGACAAAAAAATCTAAAGACTTTGAGTGGTCAGCTCCACAAGAAGAGGCATTTAATACTTTAAAACAATATGTACTTGAGTACACACACCTGGCTAAAATACCTGAACATATCATTGTAGACATTGCATATGCACATGGTTATTGTAATTGGGGCATATATACAAAAAACAACCAACATATAGGATTTTATTGCAAGAACTTCTCATACTCAGAATACAAATACTCATTGATAGAAAAGATTGCATTGACAGCAACAGAAGCATTAAAACAGGTTAGTGCATATCCTACTATTAAAACACTGGAATTACACAAACCAATCTCTCTAAGGAACTGGGTAAATCTGATCCCAAAGGACACCAAAGGTATTGCATGGAATGACAAAGTTTTAATTTGGTTATAGTATTTGGAACATTTCCTAGAAGAAGGGAAACAGAAAGTTCAAACATATAGACTAATGGAAATTGTAGCTGAAGCACCGTTAGTACCTATAGTTAATATGAAGAACTCACAAATTGTGACAAAAACTCCAAAAGGACTTTGGGGACCCACATACTCACCATCTCTATCTAATGTGTGGTTTACAGATGGCAGTGCAACTATAGAAAATAGGATCATTAAATGGAAAGCAGCAGCATATCACCCTAAAACAGAGACTATTTTAACTAAAGAAGGGAGAAGCAAATCAGCACAAACAGCTGAACTCATAGCAGCATGGGTAGCTATAGAAAAATCTTTAGAGTGGAAAATGAGAGAAATTCAATTATTTACAAACTCATGGTGTGTAGTGAATGGCATAGCACTCTGGTCAGGAAAATGGAAAACTTCTAATTTACAAATAAATGGTAAAGATATATGGTCCAAAGATATCTGGACATCTATATTCCAGGCAGCAGACAAAATAAAGATTCTAGTTTCTCATGTATCAGCCCATAAAAATAAAGGAGATCCAGCTAGCATAAATAATGATACAGTTAACAAACTCTCTAAAGTACAAGCTATAAAGTTGCATAGAGTTTGGAAAAGTAAGAGAACAGACAATGGAAACATAATACTTAAAGGCACATGGACTAAAGATACCCCAGAGACAGACATCCCAGTAATAACACGGGAAATTTTAAAATTACATGAACAATTAGGACATATAGGTGTACATGGCCTTTTTCAGTGGTTCACAGATAGAAATATTAAGGTCACATGGAATACTATAAAGAAAGAACTTAGGAAACGCACTGTATGCCCAAAAACAAAACTAAGATTTAATTTCAGGAATAACCCTCCACAATTAAAATACAAAAAATTTAACTATAGACTACAGATTGATTATATTGGACCCTTTAAACCTCTCCAAAAACAAATATGCTGTAACTTTAGTAGATACAATGACAGGAATGGCAAAAACTAGACTAGCACATAAACCATCACAAGAAGAAGTTATAAATATTGTACTTGATTAGTGTCTCAGTTATGGCCCACCAAACATTATTGAATCAGATCAAGGAACACATTTTACTGGCAGGCTAATACAGAATATTGCAAAAAATTTAGACATAATGTGGAATTTTCACCTTAATTATAATCCATCTGCAGCTGGCAATATTGAAAGTTTTAATGGTCTACTTAAAAATGAGTTACATAGGGGCTGGAGCAGTGGCTCAGCGGTTTTGGCATTTGCCTGGCAAGCACGAGGACCTCGGTTCAAACCCCAGCACTGTGGGGAGCTAACAGGCCTTGAGTGAAAGTACGTGCCATGCAGCAGGTCAGTTCCTGGACGAAGGTCAAGAGGTTAATTGGAAAGGATTGACTATCTTGCTTTGGTAGACTGGCCGACGACTCCCTCCAGGTGCACATTCCTCCATGCTGATATGGTCTGGGAAAATTGTAACCACTGGTAACCTCTTTTGCATGCAAGAGATTGTACTCTCAATGAATATATAAGCGTGGTTAATTGAAATAAAGTAGAAGCTTGTTTCACCAAGAGGTGTGTGTGGCTTGTCGTGTTCACTGGACGAACGCAACACAGCAAATGGTGCCGAAAGCCGGGAAACTAATTTAAATGGACGACATTAAGTCGGTAAGTTATAGCCTAGTTACTGCCTGAGAGCAGGGAATTATAGCCTAGTTACTGCTATAAGCAGGGAGAAAACTGCATTGACGGGGCTCGCTATAAGCGAGGACTGCTATAAGCAGGAGAAAACGGCATTGACGGGGCTCTAGAGCAATATTTTTGATGTTTTGTGTCTCTCTTGTCATTTTCATCTCTTTTCTTCCTATAACTTGTGTTTTAGTCATTATGGGGTCAGAAGTTTCTCGTTTGAGGATAGAACATTCCCTGAGAGAACTATTGAAAAGAAATGGTACTCCTTTAAAAACAGTAACTGCAGGAGATTTTGTAAGGACTATAGAAAAGCATGCTTGTTGGTTTATTGAGGAAGGATTACTTAATGTCCCTCAGTGGGAGCATCTAGGAGTGTATCTAAAAAAAGCTGAGGCTTCCAATCCTCTTCCAGTTGGGACTTTAGCCATTTGGTCTTTGATTAGTAGCTGTTTGGTGTCTTCTAATGCAGACATGGTTGAGCCCCTAACGGAGGTTAAACAAGTGTTGGAGGAAGTCTCCCACAAGGGACAGAGTGAAAGGGATGATGATTCTGCCTCACATGAGGAAGAAGGATTATCTCAGTATGCATTGCATAAATTGGATTTAAAACATCATTCCTCTTTTCCCTCTGCCCCTACCCCTCCACCACCACCATTAGTTTCTAGCAATCCCTTCCTGGAATTATTGCCTCCTAGTCATGACAAACGCAAGCAGTTCACTGTTTGCCCGGCAATAAATTCTGACTTAATTGATGATGCTGGACTCAGACGGAGGCCAGATAATTTGTTTTGCCCTGTGTTTGAAGATGAGCAAAACCAGAGATTTCACCAGACATTTCCCTTTAAGGATGTAAAACAATTAAAAGAGGCAGTTATGACTTATGGAGTTCAAGCCACATTTACCCACTCTATGTTAGAATCTGTTGGAAATCAAAATCTGATGCCTACTGATTGGACTAACTTGGCTAAAGCTTGTTTGTCGGGAGGGCAATATTTAACCTGGAAGGTTGGCTTCCAGGAGGCTTGTTTAGAAACAGCACCTAAGAACACTGCCTCGGGAAATCCTCAGTGGAATTTAGACATGCTTATGGGAATGGGTCAGTTTGAGGGGCAGGCTCAACAGATAAATTATCACCCTGGTGTTTATCAGCAGATTTCGGCTGTGGCCCATAAAGCTTGGAAAACATTGTCTGGGTCGGGAAATTTACAGGGTCAGCTTTCTAAGGTAATTCAAGGAACTAAGGAGCCATATGCTGATTTTGTGGATAGGCTAATTCAAACTGCTAGCAGTGTTTGGAGATGTGGAGCAGGCCATGTCTCTCATTAAACAGTTGGCATATGAACAGGTTAATAAGTGGTGTAAAGAGGCTATTAGGCCATGGAGAAACAAAGACATTTCTTCATATCTTAAGGCCTGTAGGGACATAGATGAAACAGTAATACAGGGACAGGTTATGGCTGCCGCTATTACTTTTGGCCTCAAGAAAACTCCTTCTGGGGGCAATAATAATAATAATAATAATATTACTTGTTATAAGCGTGGGCAGCCTGGACATCTTTGAAAAAATTGCCTTTCTAAGGACAATAAAGGTCCTACCCCTGGGCTCTGTCACCACTGTCTTAGAGGCAATCATTGGACTAATGAATGTTACTCCATTAGGGACAAGGATGGAAATCTCCTGCCTCCTTTGGAGTCAAAAAATGGGAAGTGGGGCCCATGGTCCTGGGGCCCACAAATATGTGGGGCTATTCAGATGGTACCCCGAACACATTATCCCCTAACACCCCCCTCCGACAAACCACGGGGAGCACAGGATTGGACCTCTGTGCCTCCGCCAGAGCAATGTTAACCCCAGAAATGGGGGTGCAACCCATTCCTACTGCCATTCAAGGGCCTTTGCCTAAGGGCACAGTAGGATTGATTCTTGGCAGGAGCTCCTCCACCTTAAGAGGCCTTTCTATAGTACCTGGAGTGGTTGATGCTGATTTTACTGGAGAAATTATGATCCTAGCTGCAGTTCCTAGGGGAGTAATTGCTATTTCACCCGGCGATCTCATAGTTCAATTATTAATCATACCCAGTCTTCATGAAAATTATCCAGCTAAAAATATAGAATGTGGTGATAAAGGCTTGGGTTCCACTGGAGTGGATGTAGCATTCCTCTCTTTGGATTTGAAAAACAGACCTATGGTTTCTCTGATGATTGAGGGCAGGGCTTTTCAGGGTCTTTTAGATACTGGAGCTGATCAAAGCATTATTAAAGGCCTAGACTGGCCACAAAATTGGCTGCTGGATATGGCAGATAGCACTCTCAGAGGATTGGGAACAGCCACTCATCCTAATAGGAGTGCAAAACTTTTATCATGGAAAGACAATGAAGGGCATACAGGCAGGTTTCAACCTCATGTACTTGATAATCTTCCTGTTAATTTATGGGGGAGAGATGTACTGGAAGCCATGGGAATTAAGTTAGCTTCAGACATTCCCTATAGCAACACGGCTGTGGAGTGTATGATGTTGGAGCAAGGTCATGTCTGGAGGAAGTCCCTCGGAAACTTTCCTCAAGATTATACTCCTCATAAGCCAGGCCAGTCACAGATGGATAGAAAAGGATTGGGTTTTCCATAGGGGCCACTGATGTTTTAAAAATCACCTGGGTTTCTAATCACCCCATCTGGGTTCCTCAGTGGCCCCTCTCCTAAGAAAAACTTTGTGCAGCCCAGGAACTTATTAAGGAACAACTAGAGCTTGGCCATATTCACCCTTCCACTTCACCTTATAATACACCCATATTTGCGATCAAGAAGAAAAATGGAAAATGGAGATTGTTACATGACCTGCAAACTATTAACTCCATTATGGAACCTATGGGTCCTACTCAATTGGGGTTACCTGTGTTAAATGCTCTACCATTGGGGTGGCCTTCTATTGTTATTGATATTAAGGATTGTTTTTTTTCCTATCCCTCTTCATCCTGCCGATACTAAATATTTTGCATTCTCCCTTCCTACTGCTAATAATGCTTCACCTAATCAGCATTATGAGTGGACTGTGCTCCCCCAAGGAATGGCAAATAGTCCTACTATGTGTCAGGTCTATGTTGATCGAGCTCTTCAGTCCATTCGTGACACCTTTCCAGATTTGCTAATTTATCATTATATGGATGATATTTTACTTGCTCATTCTCAGGATTCTATTTTACAAAAGGGTTATGTTGCTCTTTTAAGTGTTTTAAAACGCTGGGGCTTGACTGTGGCCACTGAGAAGGTTCAATTGACTGATATTAAACAGTTCCTTGGGTCCACTATATCTAATACATTAGTCAAACCTGCAAAAATTAACCTTCATAAAGATAATCTGTCTACTTTAAATGATTTTCAGAGGCTGCTGGGTGATATCAACTGGATCTGACCTTATCTTCATATTCCTACCTCTGCTCTTTCTCCCTTATTCGATATCTTAAAAGGTGATTCTAATCCCCTCTCTTCTTGTTCTCTTACTGTAGCAGGATGAAAACCTTTGAATCAAATAGAGAGAGCTATGGAATCTGCCCACATCTACCGCATTGATTTAAATAAGCCTTTGAAATTTATTGTTTTAGCTATGCGTTACAGCCCTACAGGTGTTTTTTGGCAGCATGGCCCTCTCCTTTGGACACATGGTGCGACTTCACCTTCTAAAGTCATTACTCAATATCCAGAAGCTATAGCTACTTTTATCATGAAGGCACTTAAGGTTTCTCTGACAACATTTGGTATGCATCCCCATATGATAATGACTCCTTATAGCATGGAACAACTACAATATCTCTGTTCTACCCTAGATTGTTGGACAATTCTTTTAGCAAATACTCATGCTCAATTTGATAATCATCTTCCTTCTAATCCCTTATTATATTTTTGGGCTAGGCATCCGGTGTTCTTTCCAAAAATCACCAGGACTACACCCATAAAGGATGCCACTTTAATATTTACTGATGGATCTAAGGATGACACTAGAGCCATTACAGTCAATGGATCCACTCAAACCTTACTGTTCCCAGTCCACTCTGCCCAACAGACAGAACTATTGACAGTTTTAGCAGTTTTTTCAGAACATTTTGAACCCTTCAACCTGTTTTCAAATAGCATATATGTAGTTAATGCTGTTCAAAGTCTTGAGCTGGCTGGACACATTGCTGTTCATTCTCCAATTCATCAGCATCTGCTATGGTTGCAGGAATTGATTTGGGACAGGAAAAATCCCTTTTATATCACTCATATTCGTGCTCATTCTGGTCTCCCTGGTCCTCTTTCTCATGGTAATCACGTTACTGATCTTGCCATGCACGATGTCCATATCTTTTCTGCATTGCAATCTGCTATTGATTTTCATAACCAATTTCATGTTAACTCCTCAGCATTGCATCATCGTTTTGCTATATCTAAGGAAGAAGCCAGACACATCATCAAAAGCTGCAATAACTGTGTTACCTTTCTTCCTCAAGTGACTTGTGGAGTCAACCCTAAAGGACTGCTACCTAATCATCTATGGCAATGAATGTCACCCATTTTCCTGAATTTGGAAAATTGCAATTTCTTCATGTTTCTATTGATACATTTTCAGGATTCATTATGGCCACACCTTTGTCTGGAGAAAAAACAAAGGATGTTATTACTCATTGCCTCTTAACATTTTCTATTCTAGGTTTACCCAAACAACTTAAGACTGATAATGGACCTGCATATACTTCTAATACATATAAAAATTTCTGTACTAACTTTAGTATTCAACATATTACAGGCATTCCTTACAACCCAACTGGAGAAGGCATTGTTGAATGGGCTCATCTTACCATCAAAACTATGTTACATAAACAAAAGGGGGGAATAGGAGTGGTGTACGGAATGCCCAAAGATAGGTTATCTGCTGTATTATTTACATTAAGTTTTTTAAATCTAGATTCCAACAATAGGTCAGCTGCAGATAGATTTGCTGACCCACAACGTAAGCCCAAGGCATGGGCTATGTGGAAAGACATATTGACTGGTCAATGGAAATGCCCAGATCCTGTATTGATCTGGAGCCGAGGCTGTGTTTGTGTTTTTCTGCAGAATGCTACAGGACCCATTTGGGTGCCCGAGAGGCTGACTCGAGCTAGCCGTGATCTGAGCGACGACAACTTGAACAACGATGAAGACACTCCATATTCTTCTCCTTTGCTGTCTGCTGATACAGAGCTCAACAATGATGGAACAAAGGGACAATGTTTGGGTCCGCCTAGCCAAGATAGCAAAGATGGATGATATCTGCATCAGACAAGATATTCACTTGTGACTTATTCTGGGCTCCTGTTTGCTACCGGTGTGTTGAGATCGAAAATCTTACCTTTTTCTCCAACTTCAACAAGATAGTGACTTATTCAGACTCTTCCAAATGGGGAAACTCTTCCTTTCGCTTACCTAAGGATGCTATTCAGCACATCACTCCTAATATTGTAGTTTCTCCCAACGATACTTGTGCTGAATATACAAAATGTACTTCTAAATGTCTAGATGTGGTTAAATCACAGTTATGCAATCACACTGAATGAGTTATGTATGGTATTGCTCATACTACTCTTCCTAAGGGATGGTTTTTCTCTTGTGGCAACTATACATTTAATTACATTCCTGCTAACCTGTCTGAAGGGACTCAATGTTGTTTAAGCCACATGACTGTATTTTTACCTTCTATTGCTGATATTTTACCCCATCACCCAGCAAAGAGATTAAAAAGAGGCCTTCCTTCAGCTAAAAACTGTAATGATAATGTGCATCTTCTCTCTAAAACCGAAGGAGATGCGCTAACATTCTCCTTGGTAGGGATACCCGGCCTGGTAGTAGGCGCATATAAGTCTCTTACAAAATTAGCCTGTGTTATGGCGAAAAATATTAATCATACCTCCACTGCCCTTTCTTTACTAAATGAAGAACAACGTGTACTGTGACAAGGAATCTTAGATAATAGAGCTGCTATTGATTACCTTTTACTTCTCCATCACCAGGGTTGCCAGTCAGTAAAGAATATGTGTTGCTTTAAGCTCTCTGACAACTCCCTCAGTATCTCTGAGGAAATTGATAAACTAAAAACCTTAGCTACACACATCACCCAGGATACTGGCACTGAGAGCCTGTTTAGTTGGCTGACTTCATGGCTCCCTAACTTCTCCTGGCTCAAGGAGTTGTTTTTGGGAATCGTATTTGCCTTGGCTTGTGCTATTATTATATGCATCGCTAGTCAATGTGTACTATACATATTTCTGCACCCCTGGACACCCTGTGGCAAGTGATGGACTGGTAGTCAATGATGGGTACGACTTGCACATGTGTTTATCAACCTAAGACAGGGTGCAAAGATAGAGAGTTGTTGCTTCGCGACCCCATGATGGGTAAGAAAACACATGATTGCAGGCGAACTAAGCCAGGCACAGTCCCCTTGTTTTTTATAAAATAGAAGGGGGATATGTGGGGAGCTAACAGGCCTTGAGTGAAAGTACATGCCATGCAGCAGGTCAGTTCCTGGACGAAGGTCAAGAGGTTAATTGGAAAGGATTGACTATCTTACTTTGGTAGACTGGCCGATGACTCCCTCCAGGTGCATATTCCTCCATGCTGATATGGTCTGGGAAAATTGTAACCACTGGTAACCTCTTTTGCATGCAAGATATTGTACTCTCAATGAATATATAAGTGTGGTTAATTGGAATAAAGTAGAAGCTTGTTTCACCAAGAGGTATGTGTGGCTTGTTGTCTTCACTGGACGAACGCAACACAGCACAGCACCACGTACACAACTGAGTGTTGGAGCAACTAAGGCCATGTGAAAAACTAAATAAGGTTGTTTCTATTTTTCTCTGTTTCTCTCACTGTCCCTCTCTCTTAAAAAAACGAGTTAAATTCAGTAGTTGAGAAAAATCCTAGAAGAAAACTTTTATTAGCTACTTTTAATTTAAATAATAGGCCTAGATTACATAGACAATCACCCATACAGGAGGTTATATATTCTCAAGATACCAAAAATAATGAAATCCAAAGGGATACTAATGACAAATTACCATTAACACTTGACAAAATTAAAATAAGAAGAAAGAAAGATACTAGTATAATGGATGGGCATATAGTAGCCCCAGGCACAGATAATACTACTTGGACAACTTTAGGGAAAGGAGACTTGTCACTTACTAAATTAAAAGACATACATTAATTTGTCTTTCTTCTTAAGATGGTGATCACTATACTACTGCCAAACCTACGTTCAACCGAGCCATATGACTCAACATCCCCACCACCCAGAAAACAACCAAAAGCTGCAAAACACCTAGTGAGTAACATTCAATATTTGGATATTAAAAGATTACCAGATAGATGGAGATATAAATATTTTAGACATAATCTTTCCATTGCAAAAGATGCTTTCTTTTTTATATATATTTTTTATTAGAAGTATATAGAGATACAGTTGAGGGGGAAATGTTATCAAAACAGTAGCAATCAATGTATATAAACTTTGTTATCCAGGGGTCATGCCAAAGCATAGATAAACTACCTTGGGTTTCACCTGTTGCAGTTTCCAACAGAAGAACTCATGTGTTAAATGGGTAGCTCATGGAAGAATGACATTGGCTTCTGGGATGGTTCCCCCATCCTCCCAATCACCAGACTCCTATGAGTTCTTCATATACCCTCCCCCCTCCCCATCCCCCTCCCTACACCTCCAAGTATCCTAGAAAGCTATCCTCCTATTATTCTGAAAGTCATTCAATTTGAGGTTTTGTTAGGTTAGCAGTCTGCCTTACTGCTTCCCCATAAGTTCTATCATCAACAGATTAGAGAAACCATTTGGCCCTTGAGTCTCAGAGCTTGGGAGACTTCACTAAGCATAATTCTGTCCATCTCCATCCATTTGATTTCAAAAGCCATAATATCATCCTCTCTGATGGCCGAGTAGTATTCCATAGTATATATGTACCAAAGCTTTTGTATCCACTTGTCAAGTGAGGGGCATCTGGGTTGGTGCCATAATCTAGCTATAGTAAATTGAGCTGCTATAAACATCGATGAAGCCACATCACTATAATGCACTGATTCTAAGTCTTTTGGGAAAATTCCCAGGAGTGGGATAGCTGGGTCATAAGGTGGTTCCATCCTTAATTTTTTGAGGATTATCCACACTGCTTTCCAGAGTGGCTGAACCAGTTTGCAGTCCCACCAGCAGTGTGACAGTGTTCCTCTTTTCCCACATCCCTTACAGCATCTGTTGTTGCTAAAATTTTTCATTTTTGCCACTCTAACAGGAGTGAGGTGGTATCTCATTGAAGTTTTGATTTGCATTTCCCTTATAGCTAATGATGTAGAGCATTTTCTCATATATTTATGGGCTTTCTGGACTTCCACTGGAGAGAAG
>PVKS010033469.1:0-21693 GCA_004027875.1 Aplodontia rufa
GGACAGCCAATATTTTGAAGGGTGACTAGATGCCAAGTGAGAGGGTGTTGAATGGGAATGGAGAACTGGGCCTGAAAGTTTTCTGGAGCAGAGAATAGTGTACACAAACACATGAAGTTCTGAAGCAAGATGTGAAGAACAACAACAACAACAAAAAAGTAGATTGCAGAAGATGCTCAGAAAGGATAAAAGTGATTTACATTATAAACAGGAGTGGGGGCACCGTAAATAGGATAAAAATAATGATTTTTGTAGCCAAGAACTAGTAAAAATGGTAGCTCCCTTGGTTTCAAAAAATCCACCCTAGTTAATATCAAATAGGACTTTACGTAAGGGCTTCCTGAATTGGTTGCCACTACTCTTTGAACTTGGAATCCAGAGGCATACCCATATGAGAGAGGGATGTGTCTGCCTCTCCTGAGATCTTTGACACTTGCATTCAGAAATGGGAAGTTAGAAAATATCTAATACTTAGTTTCCTTTGCTTTTGACCTTAGAGTTTCTTTATCTAATGAACAAATATAGACTAAATTTTGGAGCTTAGGCATTCATTGCATTTGTGTTGTTTAGTATTGTATGTAGGCATGTTCCTTTGGATCCATAGACAGATAATAGATACATCCTTTCTAATATGCTAGAGATTATAAATAAAAACCACAAATTAGAAACAACTTGATGTGGTAGAAAGGAAAAGTTACCACAGAATGTGAGAAGACCTGAAGTTAAGATTTTGTCTACGTTTTACCTAAGTGAGTCTTTAAATTCTCTAAGTTTCAGTTTCCCTATACTTATAAAAAAATTAAATTTGTTGGAACTACTTAAAAGTTCAATATAAAGTTAATTATTAATATGTAATAATAGTAATCATAATAAACATTTATGAAGCATTTGCCACATCTCCACCCTGCTTGGTTTCCTTCATATTATTTCATTTAATTTTCTTAACCTGAGTGATTGATATTTCTTGATTTATTCTAAATAGCAAATAATGAAATAGGGTTTCAAAGAGGCAAACTTGATAGTATACAAAATATAAATACTAGCAATATTTTTATTTATTACTGAACTTCTTACTTTGATAATGTTTGCTTTACATAGAGAATAAAACATTTAGAAATAAATGCTAAATTTTCAGCAATTTTTACATGGTTCACTTTTTGACTCTGAAGGTAGACATTGATAACTCCTTTGAATTCTTACAGGAATGCATGTAAGGGTTAGCAGTCAATATTTATTGAGATATTACAGTTTATATGTGACAGTGTGCTAAATCTTTAATGTGGGTTACTCGTGTTAAATTTTGTAATACCGTAGGCATGATATTTTATAGACATATGAATACTATCACTTTTTTCAAATTAGAAAATTGGGGCTCTCACAAGTGAAGAGTATTGTCAATGTCAAGCAAAAAATGGAAGAGACAGAATTCCACCCAGCTTAAACCCAGTCTGATGAAAACAGTACATGGATACAGTTTCAGTTGTGCACTACTACACGTTATTCATGTAGGAGCACAGTGTTTACTAAAATATCTTATTTTGCCTGGTAGAAGGTGCTCAGGATACCACTGTAGGACCCTTGTTTGGAGCAGCCCTGCTCAGGACCAATCAATGTAGTTCCCCACCTGGAGCAGCCCCACTTACCTATGCCTTGTGTTCCTGTTGGGGCCTGTTTGAGTACCTCTGGTAAGCACTCAGGACACTACTGGTAGGACCCCAGTCCTGAATGGACATGCTCAGGACCAGCCAGGGGAGATTTCCCATCTGGATCAGCCCTGCCTACCAGATACCCTGCATTCCTGCTGGATCTGTTAGTGTCCTGCCGGAAGGTGCTCAGAACAGTAGGACCCCTGTCCAGAGCAACCCTACTCAGGACCAATTAGGGGAGATTCAGCACCTGAATTAGTCCCATCTACCAGAAACTCTGCATTCCAGCTGGGGCCTACTTGAGTCCCACCAGAAGGCGCTCAGTACACCATTGGTAGGACCCTATCCAGAGCAGCCCTGCTCAGGACCAAGGCGGGAGGTTCCCCACCTGGAGAAGACCCTCCTACCTACACCCTGTGTTCCTGTTGGGGCCCATTTGAGTCCTGGTGGAAGGCACTCAGGTAGGACCCCTGTCCAGAACAGCCCTGCTAAGGACCAACCAGGAGAGATTCTACGCCTGGAGCTGCCCCTACTTAAAGATGCCCTGTGTTCCTTTTGGGGCTTGTTTGAGTCCTGCTGGAAGGTAGGTCTCCGTTTTGGTAGGCTCATATTTGCAACCTTGAGCCTGGAACCAAAAGGTAGAGCAAAACAAGGACCCAGGCAGAAATAGCATCTGGAAGATGGTGATCATCAGAGAGTTGGTGGCTCATCTGACCATTTGACTTGCAAGGAAAAACCACCTGAGGAACTGCCTACTTTTCCCTCAGGAAATCTCAATTCAGAGATCCACAAGAAGCTGTTCAAAATGAAGAATAAAACAAGGAAATGTTCACCTCAAACCCAAAACCCCCCCAAAAAGGATGCCACGGATAGAGGTCAAGATGAAAATCTTGAAAATATTATCAATGATCTGATTACTAAAAAGATCAATGAACTAAAAGAAGATATAATGAAGGGACTAAGTGAGAAGATTCAAGAGATGAAAAACTCTTATCAAAGAAATAGATATACTCAAAAAGGAAGTAACAGAGCTAAAATCTGCAGTCAATGACATGAAAGGAACCATGGAAGAATTTAATAATAGACTAACTTCGGTAGAAAACTGAACATCAGCTCTTGAAGAAAGAACTTCTGACAATGAGGACAGACTGAACAAGCTAGAGCTCACGGATGAAAAAAAGAAAAAAAAAGATTCGGAACATGAACAGAATTCTAAAAATGTCTGGGATGAAATGAGAAGAAATAATTTAAGAGTAATTGGGACACAGGAATAAAATGAAACACAAACCAATGGCATAAGGAATATTCTCAAGGAAAGTGCTAAAGAAAAGTTTGCCCATATAAAAATAGAGTCAGATATGCTCATCCAGGAAGCTTATAGGATACTCAATAGACCTAATCAAATGAGAAGCTTAACAAGATACATCATATACAAAATGTAAAATAGGGAAATCAAGGAAAGAATATTGAAAGTGGCAAGGGAGAAATGCCAAATCACATTCAGAGGCAAACCAATCAGAATCACATTTGACTTTTCAGTTCAGACTCTGGAAGCAGGAAGATCTTGGAAGGAGATCTTTCAATACTTGAATGAACAAAACATGCAGCCAAGAATACTATACCCAGCAAAGCTCAGCATCAAATTTGTGGGTGAAATAAGAACTTTTCATGATAAGAACAAACTTGCAGCATTTGTGAACAGAAAACCAGCATTACAAAGAATTCTCAAAGATAAACTCCAGATACAAGTACAAGTTAATATTCCTCAAAACTCACAATCAGAGGAAATTCAATAAAGGTGCAGGTTATCAAGAGACAATTAAGATAGTACAGCATTTACTAATAAAATACAATGAATATGAACAACAACCTCATAACAATTCTAACACTAAATATGAATGTTCTCAATGCACCAATCAAAAAGCACAGACCAGCAGATTGGATCAAAAACCAAAGTCCAACAGTATGCTGCCTACAGGAAACCCACCTTACAGCCAGTGATACCCACAGATTAAAGGTGAAAGGATGGAAAAAAAAAACTACCAGGCATATGGCCCAAAAAAGCAAGCTGGAGTTAACAAAGTGGATTTCAAACATAAATTAATAAAAAGAGATAAAGAAGGCCACTACATCCTAGTAAAGGGGAAAATACAACAGGAAGAAATAACCATAGTAAATATATACTCCAAACACCAATGCTCCCAATTATGTGGAAAAAATACTTCAAGGTATAAAACCACTTTTGTGGACCTCAATACAATAGCACTGGGATATTAAACACTCCTTTGTCACCAATAGAAATTTCATCAAATCAAAGAAACAATAAAGAGATCCCCAGGGTAAACAACACCATAAATCAAACAGACTTAACAGACATCTACAGAATATTCCACCCCAAATTGGCAGAGTATACCTTCTTCTCAGCAGCACAGGGATTCTTCTCCAAAATAGATCATATTCTAGTTCACAAAGGAAATCTCAGCAAATATAAAAAAGTAGATATTATTCCATGTATCCTATCAGACCACGATGCCTTGACCCTAATAATTAACAGCAAAAACCATGGCAAAAAAACACATATATGTGGAGATTGAATAACACCCTAATAAATGAAGAATGAATCTAAGAAGACATAAGAACAGTAATTAAGGAATTCTTGGAAGAGAATGAGAATGAAGACACAATATATTGAAACCTCTGGGACAGCATGAATGCATTCTTAAGGTGAAAGTTTATTATACTGAGTGTCCAAATTAAGAATCAGGGAAGGGCTGGAGCAGTGGCTCAGTGGTTGTGGTGCTTGCCCAGCATGTGCAGGTACAGGGGTTCAGACCCCAGCACCCACGTACACAGCTAAGTGTCAGAACAATGAAAGGCCACGTGAAAAACTCATAAAAGTTGATTCTCTCTCTCTCTCTCTCTCTCTCACTGTCTTTCTCTCTTTAAAAAAAATAATCAGGAGAGATCCCTAACAAATAAGTTTATGCTCCAACTTAAATCTCTACAAAAGGAAGAACAATCTAATTCCAAAGCCAGCAAAAGAAAGACAGGAAATCATTAAGAGCAAAGCTGAAATCAGTGAAATTGTGAACAAAAAAGCTATAGAAAGAACTGATGAAACAAAGAGCTTGTTCTTCAAAAAAATAAATAAAATTG
Source organism: Aplodontia rufa (assembly GCA_004027875.1). Taxonomy (NCBI): domain Eukaryota; kingdom Metazoa; phylum Chordata; class Mammalia; order Rodentia; family Aplodontiidae; genus Aplodontia; species Aplodontia rufa. Next base: position 4,803 of record PVKS010033469.1, read on the forward strand.
ACAGACCCCTAGCTAATCTCACTAAAAGAAGGAGAGAATCAAAGCAAATCAACAAAATCACCAACATAAAGGTGATCAACACTGATCACCTTGAAATCAAACAGATTATTAGAACATATTTTGAAAAACTCTCTTCCTCTAAATCAGATAATCTGGACGACATGGAGAAATTTCTTGACACTTACAATATCCCCAAATTGACCCAGGATGAAATTGAAATCCTAAACAACCCAATAACAGGCACCAAAATCTAAACAGCAATTAAAAGTCTTCCAAAGAAGAAAAGCTCAGAACCCGATGGATTCTCTGCAGAGTTTTACCACACCTTTGAAGAAGAGCTAATACCTCTCCTTCTTAAGCAATTCCAAGAAATTGAGAAAGAGGAAATTCTCCCAAACATTTTTTTTGAAATAACCATAACTCTGATACCAAAACCCAACGAAAACACATCAAAAAAAGAAAACTACAGACCAATTTCCTTCATGAATATTGATGCAAAAATCCTTAATAAGGTTCTTGCAAACTGCATTCAAAAACACATCAAGAAAATAATTCATCATGATCAAGTGGGCTTCATTCCAGGTATGCAAGGCTGGTTCAACATATGCAAATGAATACGTGTAATTCATCACTTAAACAGAATTAAGGACAAAAACCATATGATCATCTCAATAGATGCAGAAAAGGCCTTCAGAAAAAATCCAGCACCCATTTATGCTCAAAACTCTAGAGAAAATAGGGTTCAAAGGAACTTAACTTTGTAAAGGCCATATCTGCCAAACCCTCAGCTAGTATAATACTAAATGGAGAAAAGTTGAAAGCATTTCTGCTGAACTCAGAGAACAAGACAAGGCTGCCCAATTTCACCTCTTTTATTCAGTATAGTCCTCAGGCGCTGGCTGGAGCAATCAGGCAGGAAGAAGAATTTAAAGGGATAAGAATAGGTAGGAAGTAAATAAAACTATTCCTTTTTTCTGAAGACATGATTCCATATCTGGAAGATCCAAAAAACTCCACCACAAAACTGCTAGAGCTTATAAATAGATTTAGCAAAGTAGTAGGCTACAAGATCAACACCCATAAATCAATACTTGCCTGTATGCCAACAAAAATAGGGATTAAGAAGAAATTAGGAAATTGGTCCTATTCACAATATCCTCTAAAAGAATAAAATACTTGGGATTAAACTAACAAGAGAAATAAAAGACCTCTACAATGAAAACTATCAAACACTGAAAATAGAAATTGCAGAAGACTGGAGAAGATGGAAAGATGTTCCATGCTCTTGGATAGGCAGAATTAATATAATTAAAATGGTCATTTTGCCAAAAGCACTGTACAGATTCAATGCAATCCCCATCAAGATTTCAACATCATTCTTTGTAAATATAGAAAATCTCATATTCATATGGAACATTAAGAAACCCAGAATAGGCAAAACATTACTAAGCAAGAAAGATGAAACAGGTGATTTTAAAATATCAGATCTAAAATTATACTATAAGGCTGTAGTATTAAAAAACAGCATGGTTTTGGTCTCAAAATAGGAATCAAGACCAATGGAATAGGATAGTAGACTCTGAGACAAAACCCCAAATGTTTGAACATCTGATCTTTGACAAAGGGGGTCAAAATATAACATGAAGGAGAGACAGCCTATTCAACAAATTATGCTGGACAAACTGGACAACCACTTGCAGAAAATTTAAATTAGATCCGTATCTCTCACAGTGCACAAAAATCAGCTTTAAATGGATCATGGAATTAGGAATTAAGCCAGCTATCATATAACTGCTAGAAGAAAAATTAAGACCACTCCAGCATATGGGAGTTGGTAACAACTTCCTAAACAAGGATCCTAAAGTGAAAGAATCACAGTCTAAAATCAATGAGTGGGGAGCCATTAAACTAAAAAGTTTCTTTACAGCCAAGGAAATAGTCAAAACAGTCAAGAGACAACCTACAGAATGGAAGAGAATCATGGCTTGTGATCCCTCTGACAGAGGACTAATATCCAAAATTTACAAAAAACTCAATAACAATCACAGAAATTATCCATTCAATAAATGGGCCTGAAGCTAAACAGAAACTTCTCAACACACAACACTGAGCAAGCCAATGAATACATGAGAAAGTGTTCTACATCACTAGCAATCAGAGAAATGCAAATCAAAACTACCTTAAGATTTCACCTCACTCCAGTCAAACTGGCAAAGATGAAGAATACAAACAATAACAAATGCTGGAGGGGTTGTGGGGAGATAGAACACTAGCACACTCTTGGTGGAACTGCAGACCGATTCAGCCTCTCTGGAAAGCAGTGTGGAGACTCCTCCAAAAATTAGATTTGGATCCACCATATGATCCAGCTATCCTTCTTTTGAGTATTTTCCCAGAGGAGTTAGAATAAGCGTAGTACAGCAACCCAGCAATATTCATGTTCATAGCAGCTCAATTTACACTAGGTAAATAATGGAACCAACCCAGATGCCCCTCACTGGATGAATGGATCTCAGCTCTAATAGCTGAGTTCTACTCAGCTATTAGAAACGATGATATTGCATCTATTGAAGGTAAATGGATGGCATTGGAAGATATCATGCTGAGTGAAGTTAGTCAAACCCAGAGAGTCAAAGACCTAATGGTATCCTTCATTTGGGAGGCTGGACCTAAACTCATGCTCGAGAGTAAAGTAGACAAAATCATGGATTAGATCCATAGAACAAAAATGCAATTTGTTAATATTTATGAGACACAGTTGCAAGATACTTCATAAGATATTTGAACAAGCTATGCTGCATACCTGTACAAAAATGTAAATGTTTAATCCCATTGACAATATTTTGAAGAATAACAAGGAATGATAGGAAGGGAAGAGAAGGGGAAATGTTGGAACTGAGATAAAGCAAGGTACATTCCAACCAGTTATAAATGTCACTGTATATACTATAGCCATATATATAAAAAATGTTCTTCATAGGTATTAGAATTATGTCACTGTATTTGGGTTTTTTAGGAACAATATAGGACCCAGAAGAAAGGCAAGTGATCAGGGGATGGGAGGAGGGATGTGAAGGGATGTGGGGTGGGGGATATTGAACAAATTATATTGCTGAATTGCATGCATTTAGAAATATGGGACAACAAATCCCAACATTATGTAAAATTATAATACACTAATAAAAAATAAATTAAAAAACAAAACAAAAAATACCTTATTTTCCTAGCACTTTCTTGTTTTGTATAACACCAACTATTTCATAATAGTTATTAATCTCTGTTATTAGATACTTGAATGTATTCTTTCTCAGTATTGTATGTAGGTGTGGGGCAAGGTGGGGTGTGGTTTGAGTTAGATATATGGAAATCTGGAGACAGATGGTGATAGTCATTTTTTGGCTCATTCTTGAACCATTTCCCAATTTACTGAACAGGATAGCAATTAAAAACAGTAGACGGAGCCATTGCTAGCATTCAACAATTATGTTCCTATCTTGTCTATATGGTCTCTGCTTTCACTGTCCAATTTCTATACCTAATAAAAATTAAAAAAAAAAACCTTGACAAACCCATTTTATTTTCCATTAAGTATATTTATTATATTTCTAAAATTTTTATTTGTTTGCCTATTTCAGTAATATATCTATAAACACATAGATTTATAGGGAATCAAAAGGCCTTCCCCCAATGTCTTTCTCTCCAGTATATGAAATGCTATCATTCCTTTTTAATAAAAATGGGATTTTCCTTTGAGTCTTTTTATTATCATGGTTATTCATTCAATTATTATTCATTGAGTGCCTACATGTGTCAGACAAGAACACTAGACAATCTGGCATGAAAAGGAAAAGTTACAAATTAATAGGAATAAATTTTATGAGAGAACCATAGAAAAGAACAGTGGATTTGGAAAAAATAGTGAATCATAGGGTATTCTAAGTTAATAAGTGACATTTGAGTCAAGAATCAGCTTGTGAAAGAGTACTCCCAGCCGGGAAGAGAGTATTCCAAGTACAGGTATTAGAAAATGCAAATTATCTGAGGAGTAGGGTGGTTTAGTGTGCTCTTGAAGCTAAAGTATATATCAGTTCTATGGTTTAGATCTGAAATGTCTCCCATTGGCTCAGGTGTTGAAGTCTGGTCCCAGTGGAGAAATGTTCAGAGGTGGTGTACTCAGGAAGAGATTAGATCATAAGGGATGTAACCTCCTCAGTGGATTGATCCACTGACGGGTTCATAATTTGTTGGCATGTGGGAGGTGGAATCCAGTAGGAGGAAGTTCATTGGGGGCATGCCCTGAAAGGGTATGTCTTATCTCCAACTCCTTCTTCCCTCTCTCACTTCCTTCTTCCTGGCTTCCATGAGCTGAGCACCTTTCCTCTGCTATTCCATTCTGCCTTGCCTTGGGTCCAAAGCAATGGAGCCAGGAGACCATGCACCAAAAACTCTGAACCTATGAGCTAAAATAGGTCTTTCCTCTCTTAAATTGTTTCCTCTCAGGTACAATACCACAGCAATGGAAGGCTGACTAATGTTGCCACTCAGAAATATAAGGACATGTTGGTAGAAGATGAGCTCATAGGCGAAAGAGGGAACTGGATTCAGTAGGATCTTCTGGTCCATGGCAATGTCATTGAATTTATTCACTGTTCATGTATTAAACATTAAATAAAAATCAAGCAAGCTCATGTAAGAATAAATTATCAAATTATTTCATCAATGAAAATAATAAACCAATTAAGACATCCTGATTGTATGGGGACCCGAGAGATAGAAAGTAAAGTAAAGGTGAGTCTGGGAGCTGGGAAAGGAGAAACAATTCTAGTTCATAAAGAATAACTCACTTTTTTCTAGGTTCTGTGTTCATGGTTCCAACTGACTTCATTTTGCATAAACACTCATGGTCATCCAGTATCTGCTTTCTTTGCTTTTGCAAGTACTACAAATAAATTACTCTTGGAATCCTTTTCTGTCTCATTTTCTGTTCCAGGGCTTTGACTGGTGTTGACTGACTCTACATTCCTGGGTGTGAGAGAATTTCTGCCTGACTAGTTATGACAACTCATTGCTCTACCACAATTCTTGGTTCAAGCATGAGCAGAGGTCCCAACTTGGCCTAATGAGGGCTGCTTCAGGATTTCCTTTCACATTTCTGGGAAATTATTTCTTTGTACTCCCAGCTAGGGAGTCTGTATGCTTCAAGTTATTATTACTTATCTTGCTACCTATCTCCTGGAACCTAAAGATGAACCAAGGTGAAGAAGCACATAGTTGAGCTCAGTTGGAGTAGATCTTGGTAACATTGCTGGAGTCCTAGACCAGAAACATCTCAGCCTATAATATTTAGGACCCAGTAAGGAAGCAGAATCTACTCTGTACAATTTCTAAGAGAATATTTTAATGAAACAATTATTTACAAAGAAGTGTTCAAAATCAAGGGAATAAATATGCATAAGACACTCAAAATTGAAGAAAAACAAAAATTATTAGCATCTTAGAAATGAAATGGTGTCATTCCAGTTCAGTAAAAGTTATAAAAGATATGTTCTCAGTAATTCCTCCAATTTTGGTTTGGTAATTTCCTTTGTCCTCACACAACTGGATGAAAGTTATTGAGGCAATTGACAGAAATCAGCCTCCAGTGTCATAGGGTGGACCAAAGAAATTAGGAAAATGCATGAGAATTGGGAGAAAGAGAGAATAGTTTTCAAAGAATTAAGTTGAATCCCATGTAACTTTCCCATATATTAGTAAAAAAAAATGTTCTTGCATCTTCATTCTCTTTTGTGAAGCAATTGGAAATTGGTATTCTGTCTCTTGTAATTTAAAAATCGAAACTTACAAATACTGGGATCTTAAAAACTGGAGTAGTCACTCCCACACAGAATACTTTTATTACAGTGTATCTTTCTCTGCAGAGGGTCAGAGTGATCTTGAAGCATCCAGTTATACAATTAGTAAGTGAAATGTATGTGCATGTTGTTACAGTTTTTTCTGCAGAGCCCAGCTGGGAAAGAGACCATGAGTCGGTGATTGTTCCAAGTCCATTAGACCAAAATATTAATAGAATGAGTGGAGTGGATGGAATATTTTCATGTCTACTTTAATGTGAATGGGTAAATATTCATATGATGGCAGTTTCTTTTCACACAGAGCTCAGTGGGAACACTGTTCCATCAAGTTAAATGCATCCAGTGGGGCATTTAAAGTTGGTAAAAGAGAGAGAGGCATGCTTCCACAAGACACAGATGAATTACTTCATATGCCTTAGTTCTCCAGACCTAGAAAAGCATCTCCTCTGATTACTCAAAATGAAATCCTCTGCTATAGAGCAGAGGTAACAAAAAGGGATCAAATTCATACTAAACTTTGTCATCTGGCAGGGAGGTCACTAAGTCCATCTGCTTCATCTCATAGATAAGGAAAGTGTGAGCCAGAAAAATGAAGTGACTTGCTGAATGTTATAGAGCTTGTGGTCAAGCTAGAATTAGAGCTTGAGTTTGCAAAATCTTAGTCTTATGAATTTCTTTCTGCTATGTAACTTATAGTTCATAATGCAAAAATAAGAGATGTGTTTGAAAGAAAGCACCATTGGAAGCAAGGTACTCCCCTTCTCTGCAAAGAATTATGTCTAGCGCAGATGATGATGCTTCTCAATTTTCAATAATTGACTTGTCTCTGAAGTTCAAACTGTGATTCCACTGATACATATATCTTCCTTTTCACATATGTATTATCTTGCCTTAACTTGTCAGTTCTTTTTATATTCACAGAATTATGTTCACAGAGGCATTTTTCTTTTTATTGTGGCGCTAGAAATGGAACCCAGGCTTTTGCACATGCTAAGCAATGTTCTACCACTGAGCTGCACCCTTGGTCCCTCATGAGGACACTTTAATACGTTGAAGTGTTAGAACTCAGAAGTCAGTGTGACTGAAATTGCTGTCACAGTGAATTGAGCGCTTTTCTTTGCTGTCTGAAAATGTTAACAAGAATGGAAATGACACTTTTGTTTATCATTGACTTTTGTGGTTAAGGTAACACGACTCTGAGTTTTATGACAACCACTTAAAATTTCCTTGTACAGAGTTAATAAGTACACATTGATTTTTGCCTTTGATAATTAACTACAAGCTCTCTTGGGTAATCCAATCGAAAAAGCCAGCAGTGTCTAGAGCCTCCCACCTTTAAGAAAAACTTGCAGATTGCCTTAGTTTAGCCTAATTTTTCTCTATTTCACCCCAAAGAAGCAATAGGGCTTAGCTGTATTTGCCGTTTTTAGTGGATTGGGCTCTTCTGATGTGACAGCAACATTGGGCCAGAAATGATTTACTCAGTAATGAGGCTTTGGGGACAATTTTCTCTACTAATCCCTTACTCCACTTGAGCTGCAGCAACTGTGGCTTATAAATGTTGCCATTCTGTAACTCCCAGAAAGACTTGCTGATCCTGTGAAATGTCAATGTCACTGTTATTTCCTTGAACTTGAGTTATTTTAGTCTTGTACCTCAAGCCCTAAATGAAGTTCCCAAACCATAAATAAATGTAGTAATTGGTCCAAACCACAGTCACACTGGCAAGTCTTTGATATATTGCTAAGCAGTTGTATGCTTCTCTTAGAATCAAAGCACTTCAGAGCTAGATGAGGCCTTGGAGGTCATTGACTCCTGCTCTGTATCCTACCCTCTAGTTATATTGCAACGAAGGTATCAAAGGACACCCAGTCCTTTGATATTTAAAGAAAATTGGTTTGAACTGCCTTACCCCTCATCTTGTGAAAGTGCAGCCATCTCCAAAAGATTTTCACAAACAAAAAAAATTTCCCCCTACTTTCATCCTTACATTCTCAAGGAGCCTCCTTTTTTATTAGACTAATACCAACAAACTGTTGTATTCTGATCTTTATCCTCAGTTTTCGTCAAATACTACCTGAATGAGCTATTGATTAAATATATAAAATTTTACAAGGCAAACAGTTTAAAATCAAAATGAGAAATTATTCTAACTTTGAGATTTCCTCTGACTTTCCTATCACTAGAAGATTGTCCTTAAAGCTCCTCCATTGTCCCTCCTGCTTCCTCATATGGCTTCAATGCTTTGTATTTTGTTTTGCTCCATCGCAAAATTTTATCAGCTTTGTTCAGTGCATTAAATAAATTCTAGCCCATTTCACCATGACTGTTGAGCAAGGCTCTCATCTGATTGAATAAGTACACCCAGTGGAGTGGGCTTCGCAGCACATGCAGTTGCCATTCTTTCCTTGGGGGAACTGGCTCCAGAGGGATTCCCCCTCCTCCCCACCTCTTTCCTCCCTCTGCTCTCTCCTCACTCACTGACTTTTTTCTTCACCCCCACTTTTCTCTTCCTCCTTTTCCAAGAGTAAAAAGCATTTTAACACTACTGAAATACTGTCTTACACAAACTGTTATAAGTTGCTACTCAAGTTTTAAGGAGATGGGAAAAATAAAACATTAAGTTTAAAAATATTGCCAAAGATCAGACATGTTAAGATTTTTTTATAAAATGTTTTTATTCATGTTTTATTCATTTAAGATAGTCACCTTAAGGAGGGAAACCATTGTCATACAATCAAGAACAAATGGATAATAACAGAGCAAGTCAAGGCTTTTTCCACCCCATGGTTTCCCTCCTTGGGTTCCCCTTGATTCCATGTTTCCCCCTACTTAACCCCCTTATTAGTTGGACTAATGGAAGTCGAAGATTCCCTACTAGTTTGATTCCCCCATACTCACTCACTCCAGCCTCCTTGACATCCTTCCTATTCCCTCCCCGCCACCCATCACCCTCTCTTCATCCCCCAGCATCATAGGCAAGGTTCCCCCTGCTCCTGTAAGAAATTCATTCAAGACATGTTAAGATTTTATTGTTTAAAAAAATCACACAGATGTTAATATGTTAGAATTAAAATCTTTTCATTCTCATTTTCTGAGTTTCAAACCTGGACTCCTGAGTTAAGGAGTGATTTATCTTATTAATAAATGGATTTGTTGTTGTTGTTGTTTGAGAGAGAGATAGAGGAGAGTCAATTTTATTCATTTTTTTTCATCTAATTTTTGTGTTTCCTCCACTTAGTTTTGTATGTGGTGCTGGCAAGGACTCAGGTCCTTGCACATGTCAGGCAAGCGCTCTACCTCTGCGACACCTCTCCAGCCCTACTGTTAATAAAGGTAGTAGATATGAGAAACCTATGTTAAATATGATAGTATTATTTATTACTGATTATTGAATTTGAACAAACGCAAGAATTAACAATTTCTCTGAATTTCTAACAAAAATTGATGTTTATGTATATTATTTAAAAAATCAAGTTCCAGTCAAATTTTCTACACATTTTACCTCCCAACCCATGCTCTAGTCCATATGGAGTTATTTTTTGTGTGAAGAAAAACTGAAAGTTCATTTTTCATATGATATCCAACTGAGCAAAAGATGCTTTTTGGAAAACTATCTCCTTTATGCTGTTTTACAGCAACATTTTACTACAAAATCAGATTTTGCAGAAGTGTGTCTATTGCTGGGCTGCCTCTGTGTTTCATTGCATTATTTAACTATTCTTGCATGAGGTGTAATTCAATTGTGATCAGGGAACAAAATGCAGTTGGCTCTCCACGTCTGTGGTTTCTGCATTCGTGGATTTAGCCAACCGTGAATAGAAAATATTTTTAAATAACTTGTCTGCACTGTGCATGTGCAGACTTTATTTGTCCTGATGCCCTAAACAATACAGTATTGAAACTATTTCCAAAGCATGCATACTATATTAGAAATTATAAGTAATCTAGGAATTACCTCATGTATATGGGAATGAGTGCATAGGTGGTACTCAAATACTACACTATTATATACAGCAGAATCAAGTAGAGTTTGGTATCTGTAAGGAAGTTCCTGGAATCTGCATCCTATATGTATCCTTTTTTTTTTTTTTTAAGAGAGAAGGACCGTGAGAGAGAGAGAGAGAATCAATTTTTTATTGAGTTTTTTCAGATGGCCTTCGTTGCTCTGACACTTACTTGCATGCATGAGTTCTGGGGGTTACAAACTTGCATTCGCAATTACAGGGTTACTTGCGAATGCTGGGCAAGTGCCCTAACCGCCGAGCCACTTCTCCAGCCCCCTCCTGTAGATATTGAGACACAACTGCATATGGTTTCAATCCTAGACAATTAATGGTACATGTTATCCGATTCGAAGTCTTCGCAGATGTTTGGTATGCCTTGAGAAAAATGTTAGTATAAAGTTTTACAAATCATCTTTATTGATTTTTCATCAATCTTTTTATCACTTTTTCATAAAACTGTGCTCAAATCTCTAACTATGACTGTGAATTATTTTTTCATTTTATATGTGCTGATTTATCATCTAATTATAATTACTATAATCAAATAAATATTGTACTGTGTTTATCTGTTGAATTGACCCGTCAGATATTAAAGAATGTTTATCTGTAATCATATTTCTCACATTAAATAGTACTTGCCTTATACTAATGGGAATTCTTTAATGTCTGTAATCCTCATTTTACTTTCAATATGTTTTAATCTTATTTTTAAATTGGGTATTTTCTAAAAAACATACAGCTTCTTTCACATTTTTAATTTTTAAACATCTTTGTAACTTTATTGATAGATGCACATATATGCATAGATAATAAAATTTGCGTAATATTTGGGTTGTTTCAACATATGTCCATAATCATGACACCAAACACCATAATCAAGAAAATGAGCATTAAAAGTGCAATTCTAAAAATCTTCTTATTCTTTTTTGAATTATTTCTTCCTCCACTGTTTGGACAGTATTATTAGGTTGCAATCTATCACTCTAGATTAGTTTGTAGAGTTTTATTTAAAAAGTTATTATCTAGAATTTTGTATACAAATTGAATCATCGTGACTGTACTATATTTGTAATCTGACTTCTTTTACTTAGGATAATTATTTGAGTTTCATCCACATTGTTGTGTATATAACTAGTTCTTTCCTTTGCATTGTTGAATAGTATTCAATTGTATGGGCATACCATATTTGTGGATTCATTCATCTGTTAATTAATATTTAGGTTGCTTCCACTTTGGTGATATTATAAAAAATAACTGCAATAAACATATGCAAGTTTATATAAAATGTTTTCTTTGCTCTTGTTTAGAAATTGAATAAACTGTGTCTTGTGGCACTTGATTTTTAACTTTCTAAGAACAAAAGTGTCTTTAAATTCTTTTCCTTTGTGAATTTTCATTAACAATATGAGATTTTTTTTTTGTACTGGTGATTGAATCCACGAGTTACAACTGAGCCACATCCCAGCCCTTTTTATTTTTCATTATGAGACAGGGTCTCACTAAGTTGCTTAGGACCTTAGGACCTTATTAAGTTGCTGAGTCTAGCCTTGAACTTGCAATACTCCTGCCTCAGTCTTTCTTTGGTAGTATCATCAGATTTGCTAAGTTTAGTCTTTTCCATTGAAGCCATTCCAGTTGGTATATAGTGGTATATAATTGCAAATTTAATTAATATTTTATTAATTAGAACTTATGGTAAATATCCTTTCATGGCCTTACTTTTGTTGGTAAAATATGTTTAAAATTTTTCCCTTTAAGATAGTAAGTTGACTTGTTATCATTAGGATATAAGAATTACTGAAATATTGGCCTGACAAATCCTTTGTTTAATGCACATTTCAATGATATTTTCTCCTATTTATTGTAACAGTGACTTTTGGGGTGTATAATATTGAATTATGATATAATCTAATTTAATCTTTTTAGTTTATAGTTTGTGCTATTGTATTTTCAGAAGAAAAAATTGCAAATATTAGTTCACTAGTGTTTTTCTACATTTTCTTTTTTGACACTGATCTTTGTGAACTAATTTTTAGTTATTATTTATAAATTATAAATATGTATATTTGTGGAATCCAAAGTGATGCTATGATATATGTACACAATGTGGAATGACTTAATCAAGCTAATTAACATCATTGTCACCTCAAATACTTATAGTGTGTACATAATTAAAACATTAAATCCTTTAACCAACCTCTCTTCATTTCACTCCCTCATAATCCTCTAGTAGCCAACATTCTACTCTGTCTCTATGAGTTCCTTTGCGTTAGGCTAAACATAAATTGAACATATGTAAACTTTGTCTTTCTGGGCCTGGCTTATTTGACTTAGAACACTATATTCCATGTTGATGCTATTGCAAATGACATAATTTCCCTCTTTTTAAAGGCTGAATGATATTCCATGTGTATATGTGAAATTTTCTTTTCCCTTCAATTCTTGCTGGGCACTTAGGTTGGTTTAGAGCTGGATGATTGTGAATAATGCTATAATAAACTTGGGAGTGCAGATGTCTCTTTGATACACATGATTCATTTCTCTTGGATGTGTAACTTATTACGAAATGGCTGGACCATATAATTCCATTTTTAGTTTTTGATGAACCCCACACTGTCTTCCAAATGGCTGCTTAATTACATTCCTATCAACTGTGTACAAGAGTTCCCTATTCTCCTCATCCACAGCAACACATGCCTTTCTTCCTTTTAATAGTGGCCCTTCTAACAGGTGTGGGTCGATATCTCATTGTGATTATAATTTGTATTTACCTAAAGATTTATGATGGTGAAATTTTTTCCGTATGCTTATTGACCATTTTATGTCTTTTCCTGAGAAATTTCTATTAAGGTCTTTTGCTGATTTTGAAATCCTGCTCTTGCATTGTCCTTGTCTTGAGTCATTTAATGCTGATATATTTGAGATATTAGCTTGCTACTGAATATATGTCTTGATGGAGTTTTTCCCATTCTATAAGTTGCCTCTTGACTCTATTAATGGTTTCCTTTACAGTCCAGAAGATTTTTTATTTCGATGAAACTCCATTTATCCCAATTGCTTTTTTCTTATCTGAGTGTATGCAGTCATACCAAAAAAATCACTATTCAGATCAATGAGATATAGTTTGTCTTTACGTCTTCTTCTGGCAGTTTCAGGTCTTAGATTTCTTATATTTAAGTCTTTATTCCACTTTGAATTGCTTTTCAAATATGATATAAAAGAAGGGTCAACTTTTATTCTTCTGCAATTGTCCAACACCCTTTATCATGGAGGCTGAACTTTACTCAGTATGTATTCTTTGTACCTTTATCAAATCAATTGACCATAAATGCTAGGGATCATTCTTGGACTCCCTTTTCCATTCCATTGTTTGATGTGTTTGTTTCTGTGCTAGTATAAAAAAGTTTTGTATTATTGTTTGAAGTCAGGTGGCACAGTGCCTCAGCTTTGTTCCTTTGGCTTGAGATTGCCTTGTATAATCAGAGATTTCTCTGGCTTCACAGGAATTTTAGGAGTGCTTTTTCTATTTCTGGGACAAAATTTGAAATTTGGTTAGGATCACATTGGTTCTGTAGATCTCTCCAGGTCCATGAAGATGGAATATTTTCCCATTTCTTTTATCAAATTATTGTAAATTTCAGTGCACATATCATTAAACTCCTGGTTAAACTCATTTCTGATCAAAATAAAAATATAAATAAACAAAAAGCTCTCTTTTGTATCTATCCCTAAAGGTAAAATGGGCAGTTGTCTTCATCCTTTTTTGCAGATGAACATTTCCATGTAGTATTGTGTTCTTTATGTCTGAAAAGTCCTGATTTACCATTTCTTGTATAAATGTTTATTAGTGTGGAATTTTTTTAATGCTTGTATGGCTGATGCAGAATTTTATTCCCTGTTTGAAAATTGTTTTCACTGTTTCTAGGCCACAAATTCCCACCCCCTTTTTCCGTTCCTGATTTTAGAAATATTTCCATTCCTTTTAATAGTAGGACTTTTCTCATTGTCATTTCTGTTATTCCATAAATCTTTTCTCTTTATTCCAGAAGTTTGATAAGAATTTTTTTTTAATCACTGTTTTTGAGTTATTTGATCATGATGTACTTTGGTATAATTTTTTTTCTCTTTAACTTTTTCTTTAGTGGCTGAAAGTTCTTTGAACTTCCTCGTTCACTCAATAAGCTATATCTGCATTTTCATAAAACTCATAACATTTGAAAACAGTTTTCAGTGCTTTTTCTATCCCACCATTCTCCTCTTTCCCAGAGCCTGTAATTACATGAAGATTAATCTGCTTGAATTTTTCGTACAGTTAACAGATACTGTGCACATTATTTTATTCAGCCTTGATTCTTTCCTTCACAAGAAATAGAACACTTCAGGGCTGTTTTTGTTCTGTTTTGTTTAGGAGAAAGATTAAGACAGAGAAATAAGTGCTTAGAAGTAATCCAACAAGAGTGGGCTCTCAATTGGGCTTCCAGGAAAGACAACTAAAATGGAGTACAAGACTCGTTCCAGGAATACATGCTGTAATTATTATTCAGAGTATTGGGACCCATCACTGCAACTATTGACCCATCACTTACTGAACGGTTTTGTGAGATGCGGGCTCCCTTTTTTATTGATGATCACCTTCTACGAGGCTAGGGATCCCACACTTTGAAAACTACTACTCCGTCAGTAGGTACAGAGAAACAGAAACATAAAGGAAAAACAACAAAAAAAATGAATTTAAAAACAAGGTATGCTTCTTCTCAATCCCATCCGCCAAAAATCTGCAGAAAGGAAAAATGAAACCTAACCCTTATTTATTTATACTTCTTATTTTATGAGGATGGGCTTCTGATTGGCTATACCTAAGTCCTAATTGCTGTTAGAAAATCTGAAAAATATTGTTTTCTTTCTTTGATTTTAATTTATTCATTCTTTCTTTTTCTTTTTTCCCCTTCTTATAATCTTTCCAGTTCCGGGCATAAGGAGACACAGTAGAAGCAAGGTGGAATAAATATCATAAGATTGTCATATTTCTCCCATTCTCGTTACTGACAAGTAGTTCCAGAAAATACCAAATTCTAGATTGACAGCTACATTTTTCAGTTCTTTGAGGATATATACCATGAATGGCTTCTGAAATTGCTATGTGGAATCTGTCTTGTCTCTGACATATAATTATTATAATGTCTTTTCTTTCTGACAATTTATACCAGGTATTTCTCAGTTTTTTCCCAGCAATTTATTAATTTATTTGTTGAACAATCAAACAAGCTTCTAATGAAATAATATTTTATATATATATATATATATATATATATATATATATATATTCTGAAATTTAGATTTACCCCAAAAGTCCCCCTCCCAATTACTCACCCTTATCCCTCTCCCCCTTCCCAATACATCTCTACAAATTATTTTGCAGTTTTACCTTCACGTCTTTAAGGGTGGATTTCTTTTCTGTTCTCCTTCTTAGAATTTATCACATTTCTTTAGATGATAATCTTTTTAACCAATTTTGGAAAATCCTTAGCCAATATCTTATCAAACATTGTCATTCCATGTTTCTTCTATTGGAACTCCAGTTGGGCATAAGTTAGACCTTCGTATTCTCTCCTCCACACATTGCAACTTCCATTCCAGGTTTCTATTCTCTTTCTCTAAGTAATAACATTTTGTTTAATGTCTTTACCTATTTCCTTCATCTGGTTAATATTACCATGTCTAAACTTTATTATCTAGCTATTTAATTTTTAATTTATATTTTCATGTTTTTATTTATAAAATTTGATTAAAAAGTTGAAGTTGGTCATTTTGGGTAGGTGGTAGGTTTTATCAACATTTTCCCCTTTAGAACTCTTTATACACAATAAGCATTCCTTGCTTTTATTTTATTGCCTTATAATACTATTGTCTAGTATCTGTACATATGTGAATCTAAGTTTTATTACCTAGTTTCTAATTACTCTTTTATAATTTCTATTAATGTTCATTAAAGATTGTTCCTATGTAAACTTACTTCCTATTTAAACCTTTATAAGGTTAGAGATGAAGTAGTGTCCCCATAGAGAAGGGGGGCATGATTTGATATTTGTCTGGGTACACCACCAAACCATAAACATTCCACTCTGTATTTGTTCTGTCTTCCTCTTACTTTACAAAGGAAGCCTAAACTCAGCAATGAATCCTGAGCTTTCTTACAAATATTGAACTCCACAGAGAAATTCATTTATTTACTTATTTATCTATCCAGACTAAGTTGATCTGAAATTCCTCCCATCTCTCTTAGGAGGGAAAGCTTTTCCTTTAAACTTCTTTCAATTTTCATGAATCTAGTATTTTGTTCTCTGGAGACTATTAGTGCCTTTTTGAACCAGAATTCTTGGTAATCTCAAAATATCATATATCACAAATCCTTAATTTTAGTACTTGTTTATATTTTTTTTATTTTTGAGCAACCTTACAAGATTTTAACAAAATAATATAAAATGTGTATATATTCTGGATATTGCAATTATCCCCAGGAGTGCCCCCCCAATTACCCTCCCTTATCCCTCTCTTCCCTTTCCCATTATAACTCTAAAAAAAGTATTAGATTGTAAAGCATTACATCTTATCTGGATTTAACTCATGTTACTAGACCAACTTTCTCATTGTCCAGGGTCTAGTCCCCACCTCCACAGATGAGTGGAGACAATTGACCCTTAGATCTCTGGGTTAAGCTGATTTTACTCAGCATGATCTCTTCCATAACCATCCATTTACCCTCGAAGGCTGCAATATCATTGTTTCTATTTGCTGTGTAATGTTCCATGGTATAAATTTACCACAGTTTTTGGATCCATTCTTCCAGTGAGGGACACCAGGGTTGTTTCCATAGCCTAGCAATAGTAAATTGTGCTGCTATGAACATCGATATTGCTGTGTCACTGTAATGTGCTGATTCTAAGTCCCCTGGAAAGATACCCAGGAGTGGAATTGCAGGGTCGTATGGTGGAGTCATCCCTAATTTTTTAAGGATTCTCCATACTGCTTTCC
>PVKS010033470.1:0-21713 GCA_004027875.1 Aplodontia rufa
TTTGTCAGGCATTCTATCAGTCACGTCCACACATCCTGTGACATGGCATGATTCAGGACTCATGACCAGATGTCCTAAGTTTAGAAACTGCTGAACTGCTTAGAAACCACAAGGCTAACGGTTGACAACCCTTCTCGTGACTGGGTGGGGGATCTTATGACTAGTGGGATTGGAGGGGTCCCTCGAGGTGGGTACTTCAGTACCATGTACACAATCAAGTGTCTGAGCAATGAAAGCCACATGAAAAAATATTCTTTCATTGTCCCTCTCAAAATAAATAGCTTAAATTCTGTTTGGTAAGCCTCACATCTTGGCTTTTTTGAGATCAGTGCATATTGATTTATTTCCTCTGAAAGGGCCATGTCTTTCTTTACTTGTCTTCATTGAGAACTGAACAATATATATAGCAAGTCTGAAGATTCTCCCCTCTTCCCCAGGTTTGTCATTAATTCTTGTGGAACAGGAATTTTTTTTGGAACAATTTTTATAAGGCCTGTTCTGTTACACGTGGCCACTAATGTCTAATCTTTTAGTGTTATGATTTGGATATGAGAAGTCACCAAAGCTCCTGTGTTAATGCAGGAATGTTCTGAGGTGAAATGATTGTATTGTGAGAGCTATAACAATCAATGCTTCATTGTTTGAGTGGACTGGGTGATCACTGTAGGCAGGTGGGACATGGCTGGAGGAAGCTGGGTCCTGGAAGTGTACATCTGCCCTGTGGCCCCTCCCCACCTTTGTTCTGCTTCCTTGGTGGCATGAGGGGAGGAGCTTTGCTCTGCCATGCCCATCCCTCAAGATGTTCTGCTTCACCTTGGGTCCAGAGCAAGGGAGTTGATAGAGAAACTGAGCCCCAAATAAACTTTCCCTACTCCAAGTCCCTGGTTGAACACTGAAGTATTTTAGTCAGGTTTTTCATTGCTGTGACCAAAGTACTTGAAAAGAACTTAAGTAAATCCAAAAAAATAACAAAAACCCTTCCTCCTAATCACAACTCTGCATTAGACTTAATTTCTCGCCCATGCAGGGCCCAAAGATCATCCAGAGGCCAAAGTGTAGGGACTTCTCAGGTCTTTTCTGAACAAGAGTTCTGTCCTAAACAGGAGTATGGCATTCTAAACTCCCCAGTATACCTGGGGGCTTTCCAAGGCCTCTGTTCCTCTAAGTATCTCCTTCCCAGGATTTAAAAGATGTATCTGTTCTCCCTTGCCCCTGTAATCTAAGTACCTGTGGCCAACATCTGACTCTAAGTGCTTCTGACAAATGTCACCCACTTCATCGAGGAAGCTCTGAAGTGAGACGAGGTCAAGTCCTGGATCTGGAGTCCACTGGATTGTGTGTGTCAGCCTATTACAATTCTTAGAGAATAGAGGCCGTGCTCTTCCCTCTGGGGCAAGGGACCTCTTCCAGGAATGTGGATTGCTGTTAAGTTGGGGAGAGAAGAGTAAGCAGGGAGGTTAAAATTCCACAGTTCTTCTCTTAAAGGGTCAATAATTTAAGCTTTTCCGTTGCTGTTGTAAGTTTCATTAGATTCTAGAGTTCTTCAAAAATTACTTCCAATAGCCTCTGCCACTATTGTTGCTTTGGTGGAGGGATGAAGCTGTGGAATTCCCAACTATATCGGTTGCGGTGACATTTCAACTGCTGACCAGATTAGTGAGCAAAGGAACCTGCTTTTACAAATAAGTGGATAGACTGGGGCTGTCATTACGGGGGGTCATTGCAGGGCCACACACACCAGGAGAGAATCGGTCCATAAAGGAGCACAAATACAACAAAAACATCTGATTCCTTCTCCTCTAGGAGACCATACCCTTGAGCCTGGCTCCTTTATGTCCTCCTTCCAGCCATGCCCTAAGCCCTGGCCACCCTCCACCTGGAGATACCTCTCCTACCAATACCACATTCCCTTTTGCTTAAAATTCCTCTACTCTTGAATCTTATGGTGGAAGAATAAAACCCTCACCTCTTGAATCTTACAGTGGAAGAGTGTCACATCTGCCATTCTCTGCTGGACCGCGTGGTTAGCAACTGTTTAGTGAATACATAAGCGGCAGCTAAGTGGGCTCTCTTGCAGGACAAGAAAGGGTCTCGTATCTCTTCCACCAAGGAGCCCACAGCCACCACGGACATGACCTGTCAGCAAAGTCACGTCTCTCAAGCACTGCTTCAAGTGGTTCAAATTCCCAAGACGGAGAATCCAAAGCAGTAGAGAGGAAGAGGGATGTGATAGTTTTCGGGTTAGAGTGGCCGTCTCTTCAGCTTGGCTGTTTTGAACAAAGACTAGGGACCAGGCCTGCAATTCTAGGACCCAACGCCTCCTGTGGGGCCCACAGACCCGAGGCCCAATTTAGGTTATCAAGAGAACACATGAGGGCTGGCTTGATTCAAGTTCTTGGGCGATGACTTATACTTAAGTTACAAGTTGACGAAAAAACTACATATAACAGGAAATTACAGCCCAATGTACTTGGATGCTCTTAATATCTTTGAAATACCATTTTAATGCAAAAGATAGAAAATCTACCTTTCTATGTATATTAAGGTACTGATCGGTGCCTTCTAAGCATTATAGACAGAGAAAGTGAATCCTCTTTAATGCCCGATACCCAGGCCCAGCAGAGCAGTTGACAGCATACCTGTGTTCCTTGGGTCCCCATGTGGTCATTTCTCCATCAGGCCAATTTCTAAGGGAGACACCGGCATCTTTGGAGGACTGCCCACGGCCTATTTCATCTGCAAGGACAGAGGGCAGAGTGCTTTGGAGTTGATACCCTGAAGGAATACTTTAATTAACTGTGGATGCAGAAGTCCCCTTGATCTAGGATCATTCCAAACTGTGTGCTTTATGTAAGTTTGTAGAACCTTCCTGAAGGGTCAACTCTCCTCACTCATGTAGCTGGCTTATCAGGACAACTCTCACCAGCTGCCTTCCTTTCTCACGTCACCTCCCCACTGCCTGACAGTCCTTCTGGATTCAAAGTAAACCCTTGTCTCTAGGTCTGCTTTTGGGGGAATCTAGCTAAGATTTTGGACACATCATTCCATTAAAGCATGACTGGGATGTAGCTCAGTGGTAGAACACTCATCTAGCATGTGGAAGGCCCTGGGTTTGAACCCCAGCACCACAAAACCCAGAAACCAGGACTAAAGACTTGGTACTGGCCAGTGATGTTTGCCTGAAGAGTAGATGCTGGGTTTTTTTCCTTCCTTTCTTTTCCCTACTAAAGGGGTATTGTCAAAGTTTGAACTGAAAGTGGTTGGAATGGTGCTGGTCACAGGTATAAGGGAAGCAAATTTGGAGAAGGAATAAGGCAGAGGCTTGTCTGAACTATGATTTGATTGCTGGGTTTCCCAAGTTGCTATAGGGGAGGCTGTGAGATATGTTCTTTTTCCTGTCAAGGTTTGTAATACAATGAGCACATCTCCTATAACAAGTTCAAAGCCATCTTTAGTCAGGGAACCATGAGGCTAGAAAGAAGCAGTGTTTAAAACTCCCTAAAGCTTATCTTCTTATACTTGTAAGTGCTCACTTCCTGTAACTGCCTAACCCTTTCCGGTACCTGCCCCATCTTCTATTAGCCAAACATTTAGATTGTACCCCAAACTTCTCCAATAGAAGTGAAGGGCAGGATTACATCAGGCTGGGAATAAGTATCTGCAGATTTCCAGAGGGCAGGTGTGTGCTTCAGAATCCCTCTTGGAAGCCCAAGCTCACGTGGGAGTAAAGTCTGTCTCATTCAACCGCCTCTGACCACATGTTTTATTGCACATCGAATATTTCTAACAGGTGAAGGGGACCTAAAGTCTGAGAGGAATGGACAGTGTGCAGCTGATGGAAGACCCCTCCACTCAACTAGCCTTGGATTAGTCTCTCCCACTGGGTGCTCCACGGGCCTGGGGAATAGTGGGTGCTTGCGTTAAGTCAAAAAGAATCTAGAGCTCAATAGTCCAGAAAGTCTGGTGAATGAAGATCGAACCTTGCAGGTGGAGGGCAATGCTAGGATCAGCATGCAGGTAAAGGGGCATAGAGAGCTATTTCCATCTATGGGAAAAAGGTAATGAACTCCTTGCAGGGAGGAAGAGCTGTGCACAATCACAAAATTCCTCACTCCACCCAGCGTCACCTGACCGCTGTGCAAAGTGCTGCTTGCGGAGACCTCCTTATCTCCAAGCATCAAGCACTAAGTGGCTGATGGCCACATGGCTGCCCATGGGCAGGAAGACAGTGCTGAAGGCCTCAGCATAGGACAGGCTGGGACAGGAGGGCCTGGCATCATGCTTAGTGATGGTTTTAATCATGCACATGTCAAGTCCATCCATGATGTGATCAACCCACTTGCTTAGCCATTAGCGCGGAGTGAAGCATCTGTCTTGCTAACTCATCCCATCTTCAGTTTATTTTGAGCTACATTTGCATGGACACGGTGACTAAGGCCAAACCTCATGCATGTAGTGTCCTTCAGGTATATGAAGTCTCACAGCCCTTAAACTTTTAGGCTAAGTGGTCCTGGTCTCCACAGGAGATGTGTTCCTGAACACTAGATCATGTCCGCATCTGGGGCCAAACGGCTTATTTTCAATTAGCTGAAGTGATCAGGAAGTCCCATCATGTCCTGTGTGACTCCATGTGGTGGCCACATGAGCTCTGCTGGAGAGCAGGCCAGCACAGAGCTTCTATCCACCTTGGGTGTTCCTGCTATTGCTCTGTTGCGTCTCCTCTCACTCCTAGTGCATTTTGTCAGGGAGCATGTTCAGCACTATTGACCTTGGTGATAGAATCGGCTGAGGACCAAGCATCCCTCTCAGATGGTCCTGGTTCTGTGCTCATTCACACACCTGGAGATAAGCCCATGCCAATGCCAGAGCCAGGTGACCCCATTAGGCCTGTAAGATCCACCAATACTGGACTCAGACTTCACAGGAAAAGTGAGCATTACTAGAAAATTCTAACTTCCTGAAATGCACATGCCATGTGAACAAAGGCCCTAGACGTTTAGATTAAGGCTAAAACTTTCTTGGAGATCCTAAAACTACCATCTAGTCAGTGTTATATTTCAGAAAAATCTCCAAAACATAGAATTGAAGATTGGGTTGCTTTGAGTTACAGCATTTACCCCAATTTGAGGAACATGAGTGAAGATTGTTTATACTGGCAGAGGATCAAATGCTGTTTGAGAATCTTTAACAAAATCATCTTTGGCATCACTTCCTGTGGACCGTCACAATTCTAATGTTCTATAGCTGCAGAGAATGAAGCCAGAACAGGAGCCAGGCCATGACCATCACAGGATGGGTTCCAAAACAAAGCCTCCCCATTGAGCCCCAGGAAGACTGTGGTGAGAACAGCCAAGGAAACCACATCGACCTAGCCAAGGCCTGGACTCTAGAATTTTCTGGAGTTCCTCTAGTTCTTCAAGTTCAACAAGGAATGCTGGACCCATCCAATAGGTTGCCCATCCTGTGACCAACCCTAGGGTGGTTAGCTCCCTTACACTTTGTGGGAGTGCATTTCAACCCTGGGAGCCCCATGTTTGCAGATGTGGGAAGCTCAGTGCCACACCAATTAGGACCTTGGCATGAGGCCACTGGGTTTGTGGTAGACCTGGACCAAGCTCCATTCCTGAATGCAGCATCAAGCACTAAGTGTATTCCCTCTTAATTAGAAGGCCTGGGACTTCATTGCTTCTCCACGGATTAGTGGTTGTGTTGCTTCAAGCAAGCCAAGTGGCAACTTGTCTCTCCTTCTGAAGTGGGGACGTTGGCTTTGGCGTACCTCACGGAGTGGGGAGAGAGGTGGCAACAGGCTTCCATATTCCCAGTCATGGTTGTCTGGGGCCAATCTCATGTCACTATGTGTGCACTGTGGCAAGCCATGGCTATTGGTGTCATGAAAAATGTTCTGCCTGGGTACAAAAAAGATTAACCAGATTTTAGTTTATATCAGATCAAGTCTAACAGACCCAGTGTTTTCCTCGGTTACAGGAGCAAGCGCACACTGGTTACTGTTTAACTTTCTGACAGCACTGTGGGTCCACCCAGCACCTCCTGAGCTAGGGAAGCTTACTGGCAAGTTGCCCAGGGACCTCCTGTGTTTCTGTGTGGCCCATCCCATCTCACAGGTGTGGCGGGAGGTGGCTGTTAGTGTGGTTTTATTTCTACAAGCCCAGAGAAGACGGCTTTGCTGCCACTCATTTACTACCCAAAGAGACAGCACTGAAGTTCCGGCCACACCTGCTGCCGAAATCCTCACCCTTGTGTTGCACGGGATATCTGTCTCCATAGAGGTTCATTAAGGTCAAACAAATGACTTTCCCTGGCCCTCTGATGGAGATTATGACTCTCACCTTTAAAGCCCCAGGAACCACAAGAGCTCCTGACTGACCACAGGCACCACCACGGCCATTTCCCTCATTATGCAGGGGAGAAGCAGAGTCTCTAAAGGGCAGCCCTTCTTCCACGTTAGGGGGTCACATGGCCACTTATGTGCGCTAGAGAAGCCACAAGGCTCGAGTGTCCAACAATTTCCACGTGAGATGGAAGTTAACATACAGGGAATCAGTAAAGGGAATCAGAAGAGTCACCTAAAATTCTCCCACTTTTTGGAGGGGTCCTGGTTTACATTAGATTTTGATATCAATGTTATAAATCCCTAGGACAACCATCAAAAGATCTAATGCTTGGAGGGGAAATAAGGAAAAATGAAAGTTAACCTAATTAAAAGCAGTAAAGGGAGGATTGGGGATTAGAGTATATGGGCTGGAGTACACAATGTGATGAGTTGATCACCAATAATTATATTAATTGTAAATACAACCAGTGGTCCAGTTGAAAGTGGTGGTCTGAATTAAACACCCACACAGGGCATCTTCCATGACCCCCTGGATCCAGTCTCTCAGCCTTCTCTAGCTGCTATCTGTGCCAGGGGACAAGCTGCTGTTACCTGTAAGTAGAGGAGTTGCACCAGAGCCTGCTACTAGCCAAGTGACTGAGGGCTGTCTGCAGTACCTGACCTGGAACAAGATGGAGGACTTCACCCTAGATCTTCATGCGCAACCCAAGTCTTCTGCCAATCTTAAACTAGATTTCTCTGCCAGCAACCAAGAATCTGCCTCCTCCTGCACACTCTAGAGGCCTGAGGGGGACAGTGAGGAGCCCTTTTGGGTTCTCCAAGTTTCTGGAGCACCAAACTGAGCCCCAACCAGACAGGCACTGTAGCTGGACTCAGGTCAGCTGGGCCATTGCTGGAAGCTGGAGTCAGATCCCCACTGGCATCCTGCTCACTCAGTGGTCCTTCAACCTGCGTTGTTTTCAGGGTGGGTTGAACCAGTGGCATTCTAAACAGAATACACTCTGTTCTGCCTCCTGGGCCATCCCTGTGCCCCGTCAGCATCTGCATGGGCATCAATCCCCTTCTCCTAGAAAGGCCTGCTGCTTGCACCCAGATGGCTCCTCCACTTGCAAATCCTGCCTCCTCATCCCGTGAGCTATACTGGGGATTGGGGACAGGAAGGGAAGCAGCGTGGACAATGGAGGGAGGGGCAGGACGTGTCTACTGTAGCTGGGGAGACGGTGCTGCTGTGTGGCCGTGTTCCACTGGGGGCTCACCGAAGGGTTAGGCAGAACAGAGCATTTCGATCATGTTATAATTGTACATTTGAAATAGGAGTTCTCATCTTACCCTCACATCCATTTCAGGAACATTTTCTAAAGCAGCTAGCACTTTTTCTTTTATGAACAGATATACGCCTTTCCCATGCTGCATAAAGGAGCCCATCAGAAACAGCAGGTGGGATGGGATTGAAGGAAAACCACAGGCTAGTCTTATTCAGTCCCATGTCACTTTTTCCCTTCAACTTCTATCATGCAGGATAATTAGCATCACCAAATTCAAGGTCGTGTAGGAAAAAGCAACCAGTCCCAGAAAGACCAAAGGCACCCGAGGGTGCTCTCCCCGTCTCTTACTCCCACACAGTTCACACGGGGCTGACGGGAGGCGAGTCAGCTTGATGTGAACTCAGAGTCTGTCGCCCAAGGTCTTTCCACATACCAGGCTGCCTGTCCACCTCAGCTCCAGGTCAGAGGTCAGGTGGGGGCATTCCAGAGCACTCTGATGGAGTACGCCCAGCGAGGCCCAGCGAGGTCAGTTCAGTACTTGGCCCCTCAAGGGGCAGTTGTTGATGAACCACACTGTTCTGAGGATGGCAGCCTGTTCTCTTCACCTCTGGAGAGCCTCACTGCTCTGCTCCCTCAGGTGATCATCTTGTTTGGAGACTGGATCCCTTGTGCTGTTTAACTTGGGTGAAGACACCATCTAGGAGTCCTAGAGAGCCAGGGGCTGGGGCAAGGCACATGTTTGGAGGTCAGCACTCACACCCATCCTGGGAACCAGTATCCCTGGGCTTCTATACTGGTGTGGATGAACTCGGCTGCACACACTGTGGCCTCCGTCAGCCAGCACAGCCTGGCAGCATTTTCCCTGTGGTCTCCTTACCAACTTCCAGGCTGATGATTGCTTCACTCTGAAGGGAAACTGTGGCCCAGCCTTGATTGGCATCAGGGGAGCCGCTCCTAGCCTCACAATGCTCTGTGGCTGATTGTAAGACAAGTGCTTTCCACAGCTGGAGACACCGGGCCTCCTCCGTGCTAGCTCGAGGCAGGCGCAGCCAGGAACTGAGTGCACCTCCCTGTGCACACGTGACATGGAGGCTGAACTTTACCAAGGACACTTACTGCTGTTCGTGACCTCAGATGGACTCCTTTGGCCTGCGGTACAAAGACCTTTGATTGGAAGCTCCAAAAGCTTGTGGCCTCTCCATCTCTGGACATTAACTGGCAATGGAAGAATAAGTGCCACTTCTTGCCTTTAAGTAAGAAATCAAGGTTCTGACAAAGTGCCATTGTGTCCTTGCAGACTCTGAGGTCACAGAGTCTTTATTTTGGGAGAGGCTTCCGACTGAGAAGGAAGTCGGCTCTACAAGCTTTTGGTGCTTCCGTCACGTGGCTCACAAGCACCTCTTGCTCAAAGGCCACCATCGAATCCAGACTAAGTGGTGGCACAGGGGTGGGGGCATTTCCTCCATTTGAGGTCACAGGACACATCGTGACAGCACTGTGCTACCTGTGAGCACCAAGAGAAAAGAGGCTGCCAGTGCTCTGTGGTCCCACTGACATGTGATCTACAGGACAGGCACACGGCAAGAAAGCAGGCGACTGGGTGGAGTGTGGGAGATAATCAACAGTTGATGGTGTTTGAATATGTTCCCCAGCCTAAGTGTTGAGAGGCGATAGATTCACGCCACCTTGTATTACGGTTTAGATTTGAGGCGTTCAACAACTCACGTGAGACAAAGAAAATTCAGAGGTGAATCGATCAGGTTATGAAGGCATTAACCTATCAGTGCCTCAGTCCTCCTGAATGGATTATGTGGGTGGCAACGGTAGGCAGGTAGGGTGTGGCTGGAAGGAGCTCACTGGGGAATGTGACTTTGGGGTATGTTTTGCCTCACCTCAGGCCCAGAGCTATGGAGTTGGCCATCTGTGGACAGAGCCTCAAACTGAGCCAAACTTCCCTCTGAAATTGCTGTCAGGTCCTTCGGTGAGTGATGAAGAAACCAACTAGAACATCACAGCATAGGAGAGACCTGTAGCAGCACACCATCTGCGGTTTAGTCCTTACACCCCCTTCTTCCTAGTCTCTGCCAGGAAGAGCCCAGAGGCTGGGGAGGCCCTTCCACACACAGGGAGAAGTGGCCACATGGTGCGGATGATGGCTGCGGTGGACATGGAAGGGTGTACCCGGGCACTTCCCTTGAGGACAATGGCACTGGCAGCCAGGGGCAAGCAGACACCTTTCAGAGTTCCTCTCCATGTCCGAGTTGAAGACATTCTCCCTGGCAGACCCTGCTCATGCCGAGCCTGCTGGGCCGGTTCAAAGGCCCACCACCTCTGCTCAACAGAGGACTCTCGTAGGCCATCTGTGCTCTGGAGTTCCTCCCATTTGGTGGATTAGGTCTGTCTTGCTCTGGGCCCACTTAGGGTGTGAGCAGAGCGAGGACCAGCAGGTGACACGAGGAAGGGGGTGTGGAAGCGCTGTGCAGGGCACTCTCCCGACTACAGTCAGAGTGGAGTAAAGCAACCTGGGTGCTGTCCACCGGGCCCAGCAGCGTCAGAGTGAGCAGTGCAGGAGCAGCCCATGTGAGAAAGAAGGCAGAACACTTTGCCTGCTTGCTCTTGCCTCCTCTCCATGGGTCAAGGCTGCAGGGGAGAGCTGGACACTATGCCTGAGGCCTGTCTGTGTGTTCTTGGGAGCTCAGCTCTTACACCAAGCTGTGACATGTCAGCCAGGTCTCAAGTAGATGGGCAGCATGCAACAGGCAAATCTGTCACCTGAAGTGGAGGTCCTGAGATGTGGAAGGTTGTGATCAATGCACTCTACAAGCAGCAGATAAGATGTTCTGTGAAGCCCACAAGCAGAGTGTCTCACACCCAGAATCGGGGACAGCCCAGGATGACTTAGCTTAGAAGGTGGACCTGCCCTGCTCCCCAGAGACCACTGAAGGACACTCATCCCACCCTCATCCTGGGCTCAGCACCAAGCAGTCAGCATTCCTGGTGTTGTTCTGAGAGCTCACAGGGTGGTTATAAGGCGTCATGTGGAATCTGTACGAACCCCAAGGGAGAAGCCCCAGCCAGAGGCAGGAGAGCGCAGAACAGCAAGACATGGCTAGGAAACAGCCTCCTACCCAAACAGGAGGGGACACTCAGGCCACCGCTGCTTTGATTGCTTCGTCTGAGTCTCAGTGCCGACTCTTGGCCCTGTTCCTATGGAGCCCCAGGCCCAAGAATCCTGAATTTTTAGTGTTCTCTGGACTTTCCTTTTTGCCTAAGCCAGGGCAGTTTGGCATGTGGGGTGGCTCCAGGACATGGAGATCTGGCAATGTAAGTGTCGGGGAGAAACTGTCCTCTGAAGTGGCAAGGTGATCACTGAGGTCCTGCTCCTTGTTGGCGAGACAGGAAATCACATCACCGAGGACTCCATCATCGAAGATCGCCCTGAGAGCAGCTAACATGTTCACGGTTGTGCCCATGTTTGACTCCTCTGAGCTTCTGCCCATAAGATGCACATGTCACTGGAGACATGTCCCTTCCTATTCTAGGAGGCCTGGGAAATCAACTCCTAGCCTGTAAAGTTGATCTATTGGACTTTCACTCCACTCTCCTATATCCTTTGAAATTAAATCTCTCCATTTACAAAACCATTTAATGGAAGCACCTCTTCTAAGCTCCACTGAAAACTGAAGAAAAAAATAAGCTCTGGGACAGGTTGGCATCTTTTCTGTGGAACGGATGAGCCAGGGACCTTCAGATTTCCCAAAGTGGACTCACACCCTTCCAAGGGGAAAGCATGGGCATTGTTCCAGATTCCTGGGAACCACCACCACCCTTCCTCCTGGGATTCCCTCTTGGCTGCAGATCTGAAGCAGAGCAGCTCCTTTGCTGTCTCAGGCACGGGGATCAGTTCCCTGGGTTCTGGTGGACCACCCTTCCTGAGGAGAAACACGGCAAGGGGCTGGCAGGTGACCCTCAGCCAGCGTTGCGGCAGCAGGCCTGACCCTCAGCCACCAGTTCTGTTCACAAGCTTATTCATGAACTGGCCTTCACTTCTGAGGGGTCTGAGTCCCTGGCAGACTTCTGTTCTCCTCAGACTGTGTTGTTACACTTGTTACACTTGTGCATTCACACCTGGGAAAGGGAGGGCCAGGAAGGCTCCACCCAGGCACCACCTGCTTGCATCTTTCCCTTGCTTCGTGGCAGCTTCACTGCCATCCAGGTATCAGGGGAACAGTCACCCCCTACCAGGGTGACACTCTTCTTGCCTCTTGGTCACCAGACACAAGGAGTTCGAAGTGCCTGGGCTGTGGTCATGACTTACAGTTATGTCCCCCAACAAGCATGAACCTTCCTCCCCTTCTTCCCTGCCACAGCCCCTCCACTCGGGATTAGGACCTCCCATCATGCACAGCCCAGTGTTTGAGAGCAGTCACCAAGAGCCACTGGGAATGATGCTAGGAGGGGCACAACTGCTTTCACACTTTGGTTTCTAAATTCAGTATTTTTCCTATTGGGGTCAAGGCCACATAGAATTCCTCAGTCAGTGTACTTTCTGTACCCAGGAGGCAGACACGCTGGTCCTCAGTACTGCCCCTGAGCTGGTCTTCTGCCACACAGGTCATAGGCTGTCACCCTGCTTCATCAGGGCTGCTGTGCAGCACTTGGCTGGCTTTGGAACCTCAAAGACCCTATGGAGATTTCCCCATGAGATCTACCAAGAGCCCCACGATTTCCCTTTTGCATCATTGAGAACTGTGATCCCTTAGTGTCTGATCACATGGTCCAAGTGTCAGAACCCTTTCCTGCTCTCGGCTTCACTCAAAGCTGGAAGCCTCTCGTGCCACCCAGTGTACGGGTGAGCAGCACACCTGGGCTTGGAGAAGGTGCTTTAGCATCCTTACAGACCTGCCAGGCACTCACAAGTGCAAGATGCTGCGATTTGTTGTCTTTTACAACTTGCCTTTTGCCTTGGATTCCAAAAAACTCTCTGGAAGCAGGTCCTGAAATCCTTGTAGAGTTCTCCCCACCCTGAGGGGCTTGCATTTCACCCAGGGGGCCCGGAGGCCAGCCCCACGCTCATCCTGCATGATCCACACGGCCCCCCCACTAGGTAGGTTACTATGAAGCTCTGCAGGGTACAGAGACAGCTCAGTCCACCTGAGCCACAGTGTGGCAGCGCAGACAAGCGCCCAGTCCTGGAACAAGCGTGCATACTGTCGCGCTGCCTGAATCACCCAATTCTCATTCTCTGCCCTCTTGGGTAGAGGGTAACACACTTTACAAGCAAAGGGTACTCAAGGGTCAGCTGCAGCAACAGCATACCTGGACGTGCTCATGGTGGTCTAGGGTGGTCCAGTCATTGGGCAGATTGGCTCCAGTTTCTGAAGTGGGAAGGCAGGTGAACAAAATGGAGACACGGTAGAGACAACCACACCTGCACATTTAGACTCTCAAAGGGCAGCACAGTCCCTGTGGCCTCAGCATGAAATATTATCTTGGCGGGGGGGCGGTCAGTTCAAGTACCTTCTACTGGAATGACATCTCTTCCATCACAGGTGAGGGACCCAAGGTGAGGTTCACTGCTAGTCAAGAATGTCACCTCAGTCATTTACAGAATAGAAAAGTGACCACCAGGTGTCTGCAGGTGCAGTGAATCCCAGGGGAGCTCACCTTCTCCAAGTGACCACTCAAATGGGTAACTGTGAAGCACATGGAGGGGGACCAATATAAATTCCTCCCTGTCTTTAAAATGTTCCTCAGATAGCTGCGCTTTCCCCTTAAATGGCCATAAGTCCCTCTGGGAAAGAGTGGGTCATTGTGAGACCACACATCACACTAGTGCAGATTCTCTAGGTCCTAGACTCTTCTATTCCGTTGGTCTTCATTCCTATTTTGATACCAAGGGGTTGGGGATTTAGCTCAGTGGCAGAGCACTTGCCTAGCATGTGCAAGGCCCCGAGTTTGGTCCTCAGCTCTGAAAAAAAAAAAAAAAAAAAAAAAAAAAAAAAAAAAAAAAAAAAAAAAAAAAAAGAAGTCACTTTGATACCAATACCACACTGTTTTTAATACTACAGCCCTATAGTATAATTTTAGATCTGTATTGCAAAACCACTTGTTTCATTTTTCTTGCTTAGTGATGGTTTGTCTATTTTGAGTTTCTTATTCCATATGAATTTGAGAATTGCTTTTTCTATGTCTGCAAAGAATGACATTGGAATCTTGATCAGGATTGCATTGAATTTGTACAGTGCTTTTGACAGAATGGCCATTTTAATTATATTAATTCTGCCTAACCAAGAACATGGAACATCTTTCCATCTTAGGTCTTTTGCAATTTGTTTTCAGTGTTCAATAATTTTCCTTGTAGAGGTCTTACTTCTCTTGTTAGATTAAATTCCCAAGTACTTTATTCTTTTAGAGGATATTGTGAATGGGACCAATTTCCTAATTTCTTCTTCTTCC
The DNA here is from genome assembly GCA_004027875.1 of Aplodontia rufa. Classification (NCBI taxonomy): domain Eukaryota; kingdom Metazoa; phylum Chordata; class Mammalia; order Rodentia; family Aplodontiidae; genus Aplodontia; species Aplodontia rufa. Next base: position 14,077 of record PVKS010033470.1, read on the forward strand.
CTATTATTGTTGGCATATAGAAAAGCTATTGATTTATGGATATTGATCTTGTAGCCTGCTACTTTGCCAAATCTGTTTATAAGCTCTAGCAGTTTTCTGGCAGAGTTTTTTGGATCTTCCAGATATAGGATCATGTCATTAGCAAAAATGGATAGTTTGACTTCCTCTCTTCCTATTCTTACCCCTTTGATTTCTTCCTCCTGCCTGATCGCTCCAGCCAGGGTCTCGAGGACTGTGTTGACTACAAATGGTGAAAGTGGGCGGCCTTGTCTTGTTCCCGAGTTCAGCGGAAGTGCTTTCAACCTTTCTCCATTATTATACTAGCCAAGGGTTTGGCATATACAGCCTTTACAAAGTTAAGTTCCTTCAATCCTTATTTTCAAGTTTTGAACATAAATGGGTGCTGGATTTTATCAAAGGCCTTTTCTGCATATATTGAGATGATCAATATGGTTTTGTTGTTAATTCTATTTAAGTGATGAATCAATTTTATTTGCATATGTTGAACCAGCCTTGCATACCTAGATCATGATGGATTATTTTCTTGATGTGTTTTTGAATGCAGTTTGCAAGAACCTTAAGGATTTTTGCATCAATATTCATGAGGGATGTTGGGTGTAGTTTGCTTTTTTCAACATGTCTTTGTTGGGTTTTGGTATCAGAGTTATAGTTGCTTCATAAAAAGTGTTTGGGAGAGTTCCCTCTTTCTCAGTTTCTTGGAATAGCTTAATAAGGAGAGGTGTTAGCTCTTCAAAAGGTATGGTAAAACTGCAGGGAATCCATCAGGTCCTGGGATTTTCTTCTTTGGAAGACTTAATTGCTGTATGGATTTTGGTGCCTGTTATTGGGTTGTTTAGTATTTCAATTTCTTCCTCTGTCAATTTGGGGTTGTGTCTAGAAATTTGTCCACATAATTCAGATTATCTGATTTAGAGGAGTATAGTTTTTCAAAATATGTTCTGAAAATCTGATTTCAAGGGGGTCAGTGGTGATCACCCCCTTTTTGTTGGTGATTTTGTCAATTTGCTTTGATTCCTTTTAGTTAGATTAGCTAGGGGTCTGTCAATTTTATTTTTTGAAGAATCATATCTGTTTCAATTTGTTTTTTTTTGTTTTCAATTTCATTGATTTAAGCTTTGATTTTAATTATTTCCTGTCTTCTGCTGGCTTTGGGATTAGACCATTCTTTTTGTAGATATTTGAATTGGAACATAAGCTCATTTATTAGGAATCTCTCCTGGTTCTTAATGTGGACACTCAGTAATAAATTTTCCCCTTAAGAATGCTTTCATGCTGTCCCAGAGGTTGGTATGTTGTGTCTTCATTCTCATTCTCTTCCAAGAATTCCTTAATTACTCTTCTGTTTGGATCCATTCTTCATTTAATAGGGTATTATTCAATCTCCACATATATGTGTGTTTTATGCCATGGTTTTTGCTGTTAATTATTAGGGTCATGGTATCATAGTGAGATAGGATACATGGAATAATATCTACTAATTTATATTTGCTGAGATTCCTTTGTGTACTAGAATATGATATGTTTTGGAGAAGGATCCATGTGCTGCTAAGAAGGTATACTCTACCAATTTGGGGAGGAATATTCTGTAGATGTCTGTTAAGTCTTTGATTTACGTGTTATTTAGACTGAAGATGGCTATTGTTTCTTTGCTTTGATGGTCTATTGGTGATAGAGGAGTGTTAAAGTCTTCCAGTACTATTGTGTTGAGGTCTACAAGTGCTTTTATATTGTGGAGCATTTTTTCCACATAGTTGGGAGCATTGGTATTTGGAGAGTATGTATTTACTATGGTTATTTCTTCCTGTTGTATTGTTCCCTTTACTAGGATGTAGTGGCCTTATCTCTGATTAATTCATGTGTGAAATCCACTTTGTCAGATGTAAGAATTGCAACTCCTGCTTGCTTTCTTGGGCTGTATGCCTGGTAGATTTTTTTTTCATGCTTTCACCTTAATCTGTGGGTGTCACTGGCTGTAAGATAGGTTTCCTGTAGGCAGCATATTGTTGGATTTTGGTTTTTTGATCCAATCTGCTAGTCTGACTTTTGATTGGTGCATTGAGACCATTCACATTTAGTGGTAGAATTATTATGTGGTTATTCATATTATGTTTTATTAGTAATTTCTGTGCTGTCTTAGTTGTCTGTTGATAGCCTGTACCTTTATTGAATTTCCTCCGTGGGTTTTGAGGAATATTAGCTTGTACTTGTATCTGGAGTTTATCTTTGAGAATTCTTTGTAATGCTGGCTTTCTGTTCATGAAAGCTGCAAGTTTGTTCTTAATCATAAAAAGTTATTTCCCCATCAAATTTGAAGCTGAGTTTTTCTGGGTATAGTATTCTTGGCTGCAGGTTGTTCATTCTAACATTGAAAGATCTCCTTCCAAGATCTTCTCACTTCCAGAGTCTGAGCTGGAAAGTCAGATGTGGGGGCTGGAGCGGTGGCTCAGCAGTTACGGCGCTTGCCTAGCATGTGCAAGTACATGAGTTCAAACCCCAGCACCATGTACACAATGAAGTCTCAGAGCAATGAAAGTCGTGTGAAAAACTAAATAAAGATTGATTCTCCCTGTCTCTCTCACTGTCCCCTCTTAAAAAAAAAAATCAGATGTGATTCTGATTGGTTTGCCTCTGAATGTGATTTGGCGTTTCTACCTTGCTGCTTTCAGTATTCTTTCCTTGATTTCCCTGTTGTACATTTTGAATATGATGTGTCTTGGTGAGCTTCTTATTTGATTAGGCCTACTGAGTGTCCTATAAGCTTCCTGGATGAGCATATCTGACTATTTTTATATGGGCAAAATTTTCTTTAGCAATTTCCTTGAGAATATTCCTAATCCCATTTGTTTGTGTTTCAATTTTTTCCTGTATCCCAATTACTCTTTTGTTTCTTCTCATTCTATCCCAGACATTTTAAAAATTCTGTTCGTGTTTTTTTTTTTTTTTGTTATCCATGAGCTCTAGCTTGCTTCGTCTGTCCTCATTGTCAGAAGTTCTTTCGTCAAGAGCTGAGGTTCTATTTTCTATAGAAGTTAGCCTATTATTAAAATTCTTCCATGGTTCCTCTCATGTCATTGACTGCAGATTTTAGCTGTTACTTCCTTTTTGAGTATGTCTATTTCTTTGATAGTTTTTCATCTCTTGAGTCTTCTCATTTAGTGCCTTCATATATCTTTTAGTTCATTGATCCTTTTAGTAAACAGATCATTGGTAATGTTTTCACCTCGGCCCCTATCAGTGGCATCCTTTTTGGGCAAGTTTTGGGCTTGAGGTCAACCTCTCCTTGTTCGATTCTTCATTTTGAAGAGCTGCTTCTGGATCTCTGAATTGAGAGTTCTTGAGGGGAAAGTAGGCAGTTCCTCAGGTGGTTTTTCCTTGCAAGTCAAAGGGTCAGATGGGCCATCAACTCTTTGATGATCACCTTCTTCCAGATGCTGTTTCTGCCTGGGTCCTAATGTTGTTCTGCCTTTTGGTTCCAGGCTCAAGGTTGCAAATCTGAACCTACCAAAATGGAGACCTATCTTCCAGCGGACTCAAACAGGCTCCAAAAGGAATGCGAGGCCTTGTTAGGTGGGGGGAGTTCCAGGCAGGGAACCTCCCCTGGTTGGTCCTGAGCAGGGCTGCTCCCGAAGGAGGTTCTACTGGTGGTGTCTTGAGCCCCTCCCTTGCTTTCTTTTGATCACATTCCTGGCGTAAAGTAATTGGCCAAGTGTTCTGCTTAGCCTGTGACCTCCTCCACTAGTCACTTCCCTGGTTTTGCAGGTCCTGCCCCTTGCTTACATGGGCATGTGCCTACTGTCAGGTGCTGGGCCTGGTCTGTTGAATCATTGGGTTAGGGTGTGGAACACCCCACTGCTGTCAGTGAGCCAAGCTCTGAGCACTCTTGGGCATCAGCCCTGGCCTGCCCAGGAGCTGCCAGTGCATGTCTGGGTTTTGCTGTGCCCTCCCCAGTGCCTCTGCTGTGCTGGCTGGAGTTCACCTTCAGGTCTTGCTCAGCACACTGACCTGCAGCAAACCCAACCTGAGCCCCTCTGTCCTTTGCTATCTACCACGGCTACTCCAACACTTTAACTTTGCACTTAGAGCCACCTGGCAGTATGTTTGCACCATGCCATGGGCTCCTTTCTGGAGCATTGTCTCGTGTCCCAAGAAAGTGGGTGTCAATCAGTTCCAGACGCCAAGATTCCTCGCACTCCAGCTCCACATGGTATGCCCCACACTGCCCTGCGTTGGCAGGCACAGGCTGTCTAGATTTCATCAATACCATCTCCAGTTCCCTTGCCAGATTGTCCTCTGTACCTACCCATAGGATTGAGTGCCACTCCAGAAGATGGGCTGTTTGTGATAAATCCCTAGCTTCTGCTGAGGCTTCAGAGTATCCTGCCTTTAGAGCAGGCAAGTGGGCACCGGGGCTGTGCTGTGGGAAGGCCTACAGAGTTCAGGTGGATGTTAGCCTGAGCCTTTCTCTTACAGCCAAGTGACTCCAGCAATTGATGACCCTTGGGCAGTTCCATCAGTAGGGGAAGCTGACTACTGGGAAGAACCCCAGGTTTACAACAGGGAGTCCCATGAGCTTGCAGTTGGCTTTCTTGGCTCAAGGTAGTCTTGGGTTTTTGGAACCATGGCAGCCAGCTGATGTGGGCACAAAGGGTGATCCAGAAGCCCCTGAGCCAGACTGGCACTTCACACTGCTTTCCCCTCTTCCTGCCTGGGCCAAGGTTTGGTACAGCCTCATCTTGTCCTCCTGAGCTTTGTGCTATTTAATCCTGGTCATCAGGCCACCTTGGCTCCGCCAAGCACCCTGTTTCCTGTTCTTAGTGTATGCAATACTCCCTAGAACCCAGAAAGTGCTCTTACCTCACGTTTCTGCATATTGTGGGCACAGTGGGCATTTCAGAAACCTCTGCAGGATCATCTGGCACTGAACATGAACTTGGACATGAATAGCTGGGGCCCTGTGGGAGTATCCCTCAGCCATGGAGAACCAGCACCCAGAGGGTTTCAACCGAGACCACATCTCCTGGCACCAGGGCTATTCTTTAGCACAAAGGCCAATTTCTCTTAACATCAAGAAGAACGATGGAGCCCTGTGCCTATGGGCTTTCTTCTGAGCTTAGAAATGTAGATAGCAGCACCTGTGCTGGCAGCAGCCACAGCAGCAGAGCTGACACCTCAGCAGCTGGCCCAGCGGCTGGGGTCCTCATACCCACAGCCTCCAGGGCATGTACTGGCCACACCCCAGGCCGCCCACCCCCAGCTTCCTTCTGCAAGCAACTCCCTGCTCCCATCTTCTTGGCAAGTGAGAATGTCTTTACTGTCGTGTGATGCGTTCATTCCAGGGACGATCGGCACCCAACTCACCTACTTGCTTTGCTCCTGGTTATTAACATGATCATTGCATCTGACATGTTTACACAAGAGGTTAAACTAGACCAATATTATCCTATAGAGACTCCCCACATGCTGGCTATAATGAACCTATGCTCACACTTTTTTCCTATTTTATAAAAATTTGGAAATGTTTGAATCTGCATTGAATGTTGTGATAAGTTCACTTTTCCTGGGTGAAACACTTTTTAAATTAAATAAAATCAAGATAAATTGCACCTGGCTCCACACTTGCCCAGTAAATGAATGATACAAACTGGTGCGAGTCCCTCGTTTCTTAAGACTGAAATTACTTACACCCAAGTTTCCACGCGAATACAGTGGATTTTGAGAGTAACTGCCTATGGAGGTTTGGAGAGAATTAAGACAAGGTAAAGTACTGACCAATTAAATGGCTTGCATTTCCATTGCACCATTATCCACAATGCCAATGGTGATTGATGATAATAATTTATTTCTACATAAACTGCAGTTCCTAATTTCCAGCAATATGGTAATGATTTATGGCTTCACATAATCAGGTGGCAAAGAACCATGGAATTTTGCACTTTTCTATAAAGCTAATAGATGCTAAAGTACAAAGGTGTTAAGCTTAGCTTTGATTGCCAGGTACTTTTTTTTTGCTTCAGTTTATTTTAATATTTCAAAAAAGAAAGATATACAATTGCAAATTTTCCCATAATTAGCATCTTTCTACATTTATGTCCATCCAGTGACTGATACATTTCAGTAAGTTAGACGTTAGCTTTCTAGTTCCTGGTTACTTAGGTTACTTAGTACGTGGATGTAACCCCCAAAGGCACATGAAATGCTCAGACCTCACTCTACTTGGTGGACTTCAGTAGTCTCATACCCTAGTCATCCAGACCCCATCACAACAGTTACCATCATCCCAAAATTTGTCTGGCAACACTGGCCAACCCCCTTTTCAATTCCTGTACAGGCAACCGCTGTTGGAACACCCTACCCCACCATGTAAATCATGTTATACAACACGTACTTTTGGATAAATTCACAATTTCAAGAATTTTTTTTTTTTTTTATAAACACAGGGATATTATCTGGAAATTCAAATTTTTGGCTTTTATTAGAGAACACAATAACCTAGCAACACTGGGCCTGAATTTCTGTACAGCGAACAGCTTTAAACTGAGAAGCAGTTTCTCCCTCCACATGTGGCCCAAGGCACTCTTCCTGGACCTAGACCCTCTGCCCAGCTTCAGAGAACACTCCCTAAGCCACCTACCTTAGAGATCTCAGCTGACGATTTAGAAGTTTGATCAGGATACTTTTCCTAAATTTATTATTCCTTGAGCTTCCGAACAGCAGCTAGCCTCGTTTCCTTGGCCTCCGTGGTCCTCCTGAGCAATCTGAAACATAGGTCCTGTTTGAGATCAGTTCAAGAGTCGTTGATCAGAAAATACCACTTACACACAGAGGAAAGTGACCAGAACCCAATATGGGCCAAACCTGTTTTACTCAGACATTTACAACATGCCCGATGGGCAAGACTGGGACAACACAAAGGTGCAGCTAAATGACAGACTTGTGGCAATTCTCAAACTGGGCTGGCAACAGATGAGGTGACTCTTGTTGATGTCTAGGAGTCTGACAGTCTTGAATGGGAGGAAACACTTGGGAAAGTGCTGGGAAGGGGAGTTCCAGAACAGCCTCTTCTTGGGTCATGTCTATAAATTTGACTCAGCACCCCTAGTTTTTGTTTTGGAGGTGGGAGAGAGGGACAGACAATTAGTTTTTAGTTTTTCATGTGGCTTTTGTTGCTTCAACACTTGTGCATGTGGTGCTGGGGTTTGAACTCGTGTACTCGCGCATGCTGGGCAAGCACTGTAACCTCCAAGCCACCGCTCCAGCCCTGACCCAGCACCTCTTGCAATTGCTTCAGATTATACCCTCTTGCTTGTCTAGCAACCTTTCCCTTTTTGTTCCATTTAAGAAATTGCATTTTGCGGGGGGGGGGGGGATGAAGTTTTAATGTCTTCACATTCCTACTGGAAAGGCAAATATAATGAGCTTTTTTTGAGCTAAAAATGACAATCTCTGTTGACCCAGTAGAAAAGGTATTGCTTTTATCAGTGTCAGTATAGAAAATGTGGATTTGTTTGCACAGAGATTGTAAGTTTTATCATGTTCTTTTGAAATGTGGTTATGAACAAGTACTAGTCTCATTTGGCATACGGTTTACCAGAGTCAACATTAAATCCTCCTTCTTT